>JAODOY010073352.1:0-15956 GCA_025399855.1 Forbesichthys papilliferus
GTGCCCGACTGGGCTCCGTGGCAAACCCAGCCACCAGGCGCTCGCCGGCGAGCCCTCCCTCTGGGCCTGGCTCCAGATGGGGTCCCCGGGCTTCCTCCGGGCAGGGTAACTCCTTCTCTTATTAAGTTTTTCATGGGGGTCTTCTGAACTGACTGTTAGTCCTTTATATTAAAAAAAATTATTATCTCGAGTTGGGTAGTGAGGTGTGCGCCCACCTCAGGGTCTTGTTCGCGAGTGAAGGGACTATGGAGCGAGAGATTGGCCGGAGAATCGGAGCAGCGGGAGCGGTATTGGAATCGCTTTACCGCACCGTGGTGACGAAAAGAGAGCTGAGCCGGAAGGCAAAGCGCTCAATCTACCGGGCAGTTTTTGTTCCTACCCTCACCTATGGTCATGAAGGGTGGGTTATGACCGAAAGATCAAGATCACGGGTACAAGCGGCTGAAATGGGTTTCCTCAGGAGGGTGGCTGGCTTCTCCCTTAGAGATAGGGTAAAAAGCTCAGCTATCCGTGAGGAACTCGGAGTAGAGCCGCTACTCCTTCGCGTCGAAAGGAGCCAGTTGAGGTGGTACGGGCATCTGGTAAGGATGCCCCATAGGCACCTCCCTTGGGAGGTGTTCCAGGCACGTCCAGCTGGGAGGAGGCCTCGGGGAAGACCCAGGACTAGGTGGTGAGATTATATCTCCACACTGGCCTGGGAACGCCTCGGGATTCCCCAGTCAGAGCTTTCCAATGTGGCTCTGGAAAGAGTGGTTTGGGGTCCCCTGCTAGAGCTGCTGCCCCCGCGACCCGACTGGATAAGCGGATGAAGATGGATGGATTGATATAGCTTTTAGATTTTCAAACTTGTTTAATTATGAAAGACTAATAGTCTATATGTACTGTAGGCCTACTCATTACTCCTATTTTTTTATATGGGGTGACACTGTCTTTGTAAGTGAAAGTTTAGCCTACTAAATGCTGGTTTAGGATAATTCATTATAGGATTAGGCCTAATTGGGCTATTTCCAGTAGGGGCACGTAATACCCTAAACACAATAGATTTTATGACAGTTTAGGGTGGCAAAACAATGTATCCAAAGTGCTAGGACTGATTGGCTCATAAATGGCTAATGACTGGAGTTAGTAAATATCCATAATACATTCACAATAACAACTCTATATAGCTCGTTTTCATGTGGGAGGATTATTCGAATTCTGTGAACAAGTTTTCGATAGTTGTCCTGGCTCATTTAGGCTGTATAGGCTAATGTAGACATGCAAGAGAATGTAATGATCGAAACTATCTCAAAATGGCTCATTAGCTTAGTTTACATGTAACCTAAAATATTCGTTTTCATATTGGTTGTTGTTTTAATAACTCAGAATTGCGGGGCACCACCAAGCCAATATAGACAATATATAATGTAAGTAAATACTATTTGATACATTTATTGAATTTATTATTTAATTTCAATCTCAACTGAAGGGTAAATTCTACCGACTAGGGCATGGGTCTGCAACCTTTACTATCTAAATAGCCATTTGTGCCCAAAACGATGTATTTGTACTTGTGTTCTGTATACAATTACACTGACACGTTTACAATAAAACAATCTTGAATTTTTAAATAGCATAAGAAAATTAGCAGAGTAGACAACACACACACACACACACACACACACACACACACACACACACACACACAATAGCACTAATTATACAAGCACGTCAACCACGACTCCTTCGTCACCACAAACGCCACAAGCTATTGAAATAAATCACACAGCAGCTCATAAATCACCATTAAAGGGTTACAAATAGTTGGCAAACACAGTTTGACAACAGACAGCATTCGGCTATTATATTCCTATCTTAAGGTGATCTAACGGGAGCTAACAGCTAAGGCTAACTGAGGTCAGGAAGGGAGTAATAAGAAAGTGGCTGTGATAAGAGAAATGGAGAAAACCTATAGAATGATTTGTGACTAATCACCAGCGGAATCAAACCAGAAATGTCGTTTTAACTTGCTCTGGGACTAAGCGGGGACGCAGCGTGCGTCCGCATGGGGAGGCGATATTCTGAGCACGTCACTCCCTGGCCGGAGCTGATGGCGGGGTCCTTAGTTCGGTCGGGGTGTAGCCTTCGCCCCTCAAGGCCGACTGGAGCCTTTGATTATAGACACCAGACTGGTAATCGTAGCGTTACGCGGGGGTGCCTTTCAGCTCTAACATGCTTCCATCTTTTACTTTACTGGCCATTACGTACAGATTTCTTAATCAAATAAATATTGAAAATGAACCTTTTGTAGATTTTATCCACACTTTCCCTAACATGTATTTAATTACACAAGACACACAAGTCACAAGTTTCAAATGTATTTCAACTTGAATCTGCCTGTTGGAGGAGAATGCATATAAATGCATACAAATGGTGTTTAAAAAAAAAACCTGTGTCTTAATTTTAGAAAAGTTGCATATTTCTCCTGTGTTGGATATAACTTTCACCATCTTGTTTTGTGTACTGATTTCTACATTCTGTGCATCAATTTGTAATTGAGGAGGTATTGACTTTACATATTTACAGTTTCTGCATTTTGTAGAAAGAGAAAATGTTTCTGTTTAGCATTGTGTTGTATTCATTAGTTAATACCATAGAACTATATAAGGTTAATACTCACTTTGTCACATGGAAAAATCTGAAGTCTGAAGTATTATAGAAGGGTCTCAGTGTCCCTCAGTCAACATTTTTTGGAAAAAAATGAATGTCGATATAATATCATTTAGCAGTAAGCCAGTGCTTTAAATACTCACAGGATTCTGCATGATGCCAGGTACACATACGTTAAATTAAACAAAACTTTTAAGAAAAAAAATATCATCCTTTTATGTATACTCCTTACAGTAGCAGTAGCATGGATGCTGATGCTGTCCCCCCTCTGTTCTCTCATTGGCTGGCCTTCAGTTCCAAGGCAGAGTTAGGTGTGTTGGTGGTGACCCTCCCCTGGTGCCAGCAATATCACTGTTATATTTTACAGCTGTTGAGCAGTTGAACTGTCATACTGTTTACAGTAAGTGCTTATAGACAAATACAGTAGCAGATCTTCAACAGGGAATCTGCGACCCCTAGAGGATCCTCAGTTACTGAGGGGGTCCGCCAATTTATTATCCCAAAAAAAAAAATGGTATTCTGTCTGAAAATACACTTTACCATAAACAAAGCCTATAATTTGCTTTAATAGGCTATAAAATGGCTTAGCACCTACAGAGTATAGTCTACACCATTATAGTAGAAATAGGCTTCTGTTTATAACCTACACTACACAGTAGGCCTAACCATGGCAGGATATTCATCCCATATTTTATTATGCTGTTTAATTAGAAACACATATCTGTATAATAGGGGTCACTGCGGCGTGTTGCTATCAACAAACCTCATTATAATAAGTACCAGTTGTTGAAATAATTTATAGGCCTACATGTATACAAATGAGTGAGATGCAACATTGAAATGTAACAGGCTTTTCTTTTATGCTATTTTTAAATAACAGGATTATTTTACAAACGGTTTGAATGTATTGTGTCCAAGATTAAATTAGATTGTAACAATATTTTATTGGGCCTAAATAACGTGCTTTTGCATTCAATTGTTCAGCAATGTCTTGCTCTCTTCGTTATGTTTATATATTACCTTTCTTGGTCATTCTATGTTTAATTTCTTCATATCATTAATATAACCATGGCCGTGAACGCATTGCTGCTCTGTCTTTACCATTGAATTTCGCATGTCGTATCAATGAATCTATGTTCTACCTCTCGAAGCTGCTTAAGATACGCAATTTTCTTGACAATCTGAACCTGTCTGGAATTAGTCAGATTGTGTTAACTTTAATTGAGCTTTATGGAACCACTTTTAGCCTCAACTGATTTGTTAGGTTCATACAAGACAGGCTTTGGACTTTAATCCCCACTTTTCTTAGCTGGCTTTATGGAATAGGGCTCAGGTGGGACTAATAAAACAGAATTAAACAGACACAGGTGCAATTAACGAGACTGGACACACAGGGCAGGGAGTGAGAGAAACACGGGCCAGACACAAGCTAAACGCTGAGCAAGACAAGCGCAGGATGGGGATCACAAGACATTACAGTCTGTGTTGTTTTTGGATTCATTTATTAATATATTCTCAACAATGATTGTTGTCTCATTTTACATAACCAAACATAAAAATAAAAATCCAAAGAAATAAAACAAATTAACAAAGCATATCCATTAACAAGGTATCAATTGAAAGACTCTTTAGTTGATTTCTAGATAAGATTCTTAATCTTATAACAGCCATTGCTATCGAACAACATGAAAATATTACTCAGGCAAATAGCTTTAGTATGGAATTTCCCTTTTGGTTAAATAAAGTATAATCTTAATATCTTTCAGTTTCTGTTGTGTGACTAGAACAAAGCTACATATACACATATTCAAAATCCTCTTCAGATGAATAAAACCCCTTGCGAATACAGTTTTGCACTTCAAGTATCATCTGGTGCTGAACCGGTATTGCAAAATAAATACAAGAACCAAACATACTGTAGGTAGTGTTCCGTTGATCGTTATGCCTTCATGGAAGGTGAGAGGGCTATTATCTGCTGAAGCAATGCCTAGCTAGTGCCATACTGGCACACAGAAGGCCAGCTAGCATCGGTAAAATAACACATTAACGATTAAGATTTAATTATCCAATAAATAGATTCCAATCATTTTTGTATAAAAATAATTCTCTTTTAGAGGTGGATGGGGTTAGATTATGTAGTCTACAAAAATATTAAAAATTAATCAAATGCTACTTCTTATTGGGCTAATGTGAAAATTGCAAACATGTATTTTTATGTTACCAGAAGGATTTAAATACTGTATATGTTTACTGCATATACCTACCAATATCTTTATATAAGACTTGTAAAGTTTGTATTCACAAAAATATATTATTTTAATAATAGCTCTAAATATTTGTGTTTCTTGAAGTTGTTTGTTGAATCATATAAAGAAATATGACTAAGTGCAAAGCATGCAATAAACCGGACGATGTAAACAAGCTGAGCCTTATACTAAAGTCAATTTCACCATTACAGTAATATGATGATGATTCTATTTTATTTAGTACCTTTCAAGGACCCAAAGATGCTTAAACGCATGATTACTTAATAAACGCATGCAAATATATAATCCTTTTATACAGGTTGCTTTGACAGGCAGGCCTAAATAACTGACAAATAAATAAATAAACTTAGGTTTGAACTATTGTTAGTTAGGGCAATAATGTATTTTATTATATGGTCAAATAACCACGGTGGTGGAGGGAGGTAAAGGTCAAAGGTGACTTCCTGATGGCCTCAGACTACTGTATTGCACTTCAAATTAGAACTAGCAGCGGTGTGACTTAGCTAATATGAAGACACTACAGTATATACAGAGTCTGTGTGTGACAGTAGCCACCCACACAGTATACACAGCAACATTGGTCCAGTGTTGAGCACCAAAGCCCTATAATACGTAGGTATGCTAATGGCCTCGCCAGTCTTTCTGTAGGAGAAGAGAGGCATCATTAGAGAGACAGATATACCATACGACAGACCAAATGTAAGGATTTATTTTACCTGTCTAGCTGTCTGGAAGAGGTGCATGTGTTGAGTGGCACTTGTTTTTCTGTGGGGACATTGGAGCCACACGATTAACGTTGGTACACACTTGTAATTAAAAGCAGTCATGTTCAAGGCATCAATAGAAATAGCACTAAACAAGCCTTCATCAGCATTAGGTCCAAAAGCCAGCCTCTGTCATGATAATGGTGTGTGTCAAGTTCGATGGCATAACGTACACATCTGAGTGCACCACATATGTGTATGTTGTCCGGCAGGGACATGCCTGCATTTTCCAGTAGGACAATGCAAACACCTTTGATTGTATAATCAGTAGGTGCAAGAGAGTGGGGGTGCTATTTGTTTGCCTGACCTGATGCTGACTAAGAAAGTGTGGTGCATCATGAAGGACAAAATATGGCAACTAAGACTCTATACAATACTGTATGTGCACTTGAAGACCTAAATATTGGAAGAATGCTAAACTGCAAATGGGTGTCGTCAGTGCCCACACATTTAATAAGTGTAAGTAAATTAAATGTGATGTCCCAACTTTGACCCAACCTGAAACATACAGTATGTCCTGCAGTGCCGCAGGACCATTGGGCAACAGTACTCCAAGTGACATAAACTAGGAGCCTATACTAGGTGTAGAGATATTCTAAACCCAAAGTGGCACTATTACTAAAACATCTGTAGGAATGATGCAATGGCATTGAGAAAGAAAATAATAGATGATTGGTACGCCCAAACTGGTAGTAAACGACAAAAGCGAAAATGCAGAATTCATCATTTGAGTTAATCTGATGAGTAGTTTCGATGAGGAGATTCCAAACACATTTTATTTAAATTAATTAAAGACAAAATATGTTTGCTGTTGACAAATTCTCAGCTCTTTTATAAAGGTATGGTCAGGTGTTTAAGATACATTGTAAAAGGTAAATGTTGTAAGTGACAGCTTAATGATTCAAATGTGTCCAGGCTCCAGCCTACCTTCTGGTGTAGCTTAAAGTGCAGGCTTGAGTCTGACAGCCACGGGTGGCGGAGGGACTCTGCGGCACTCATCCTCCAGCTCTTACTCTTAACCAGGAGGCGTGTGATGAAGTCCTTGGCCTCCTCCGAGATGTCCAAGAACTCCTCTTCCTCAAAGTTCCACTGGCACGCCAGGATGTTGTTCAGCGTCTCGTTGTCGTCCTCACCCAGGAATGGAGACAAGCCACTCAACCTGGTGGGCAGGCGTGGGGGAGTGGTTAGTGTGTGTGGGTCTATTTGTAAGTGTCAATATCTGTGTGTGTGTGTGTGTGTGTGTGCTTGGAGTTATAGCACAACAGCTTACAACATATAGCTGATGACTCCCAGACTCCACATGTCTGTGGGAAAGGAGACAAACTCGTAGTTAATCACCTCTGGAGCCAGGAACTCGGGTGTTCCAAAGTTCACCCTGAGCTTCTCTCTGGGTTTATACCTGTTAGGCAGGCACAGAAGACCGAAGAATTGTGAGACTGAAGAAATAACAGCTATATAAACAGAAGAAAAAGCATGGAGTTCTTACCTCCTGGCAAGGCCAAAGTCAATGATTTTGATTTTGTTCGTCACTCTGCTAACACAAAGAATGTTCTCTGGCTGAAAGGAAAAATTATACATCAAGCTATGAATCAAGGAATCTTTGAGAGCGGTCTTTTGAAGGGTTATGATTATAAAAGTAAGTCGATCTGTCATAGGCTGCTCCCTCGGAAGCTCCGCCCCCACATTGGAAATGCGTTTCCAAGACTAGACTAGTGGTCTGCACCACTATGTTTGGGTTCCTATTTACGATGCCTGGGCTGTGTAGAAGTACTGTCTGTATTATATCTTCAACATGCACAGAGAACAGTAGGATAGCGTACTGTGAGGAGATATTCTGTGAATTTGATTATGTTACAATCGCTGACTATACTTTTACCTGACACAGTGAGCACAGATGAAGTGTAAGCAGACATAGTAGACTAGATAAGACGGACCTTTAGATCCAGATGTAGGATATACATCTGGTGCATGTACTGCAGGCCCTCACAGATCTGCCGTATGAACAACACGGTGTCCAGCTCAGTCAGGTTGTAGTTCTCATCAATGATCCGGTCAAAGAGCTCCCCTCCATCCACACTGCAGCACAAAGGGGACAGACAGACTGCAATCACAACCTGAAGCAGCTTTTAGTAGTCACCCAAACACACATGCACCAATATGTACTGTTTGTGTACTGCTGGTCATGAGATGTCACTGCATATTTTTCGTCACTTCACGTCAACAATGATGTTAATCTGTCATGTTCTGCTGTCTGCCTCCATGTTTTCTCCACGTTCCAGTCCATGTTTCCCCTGTGTTCCAGTCTGTTTCCCCTGTGTTCCAGTCCATGTTTCCCATGTGTTCCAGTCCATGTTTCCCCTGTGTTCCTGGTCTTGCCCATGTTAATTGTCATTGGCTTCACATGCCACTGTGCCCCATGGTTTGTCTTGTCATCTGGTATTTAAGCCCTAGTGTGTTCTGTTGTTCTTGTCGGATTATTGTTTGATGTCAACCCTGTTTTACCATGTTCCTATCATTAAAACCCATTGCCAAGAATCCCTGAGTGTCGTGCGTTTGGGTCCACCCTGCCTTCTTCAGCCCTGACAATAAGAGATTTCCATCAAAATCCTCTGTGCTTTTTAAACCGTCCAGTCTGCGTTGCAGGACACACCCTGCCCGTACACATTGACTTACTATTCCATGACCAGGATGATGTCATGACGAGACTCGAAGGCAGCGTGCAGCTGGATGAGGTTGGCATGGTTCAGCTGGTTCATTACCTGGATCTCGTTTTTCACCACCTCCTGCCAGACAGACCAACACACACACTGACCAGTTAGCTAGACACGCAGCTCTGAAACATTTTAATGAATGACTACAACACTATATTTTGCATGTGCACATAAGGTAGGTTGCAAGTTCTCAAACACATCGTATTGTTTATTCATTGTTCTGGCCGATCAGTCAGCAGTGAGAGCTAACTGGGCCTATTGGTTTGTTGTAAAGCATGTATCCATGTATCTATGATTGGAAATCGGACCTGTGTCAAACCCACTATCACTGTCCCCTGTATTTCCTTGTGCATTATTTGTAGTGTGATTAATATTAAACATGCAGGGAATTAAATTAATTTAACCTTCTCTTTCTGGCTCCTGGCTTTAATGATCTTGGCAGCCAACGTCAAGCCAGACGAGGTCTCCACACACTTGTGTACTTGTCCAAAGCGTCCCCTATTAACAGGAAGTACAGTGGGCTAGAGACAAGTCACTGAATACTGCAGAGTACACTCGGAGACAATATATAAAGACATACATGCCTAGTAACACTGTCATAAAGGTTATGTAGTGTGTTGTGAGCTATTTGAAACGTGTTTGATCAATAAAGGGTAATCTCCTGTTTGGGAGACAGGATTTTGTGCTACCCTGTTGCTTAAGAGGTCTGCTATTACGTAACCCCCCTGGGTTATAACCAGCTGCTCTTGATTGGGCTAGGGAAACCAAACTCCCCTTATTCCATTAAAGTGTACAGTGTTTACGCTTTATGTGTATGTGCCGTATGTACACAGTATATACTGTATAGTGTGTCAGTGTGCCTGGGTCTTTGATAAAACCCCTATTATTATTATTATTATTATTAATATTATACGCTTTATTGGCTGTTGTGTAGCCATGCTTTCAGAGGTGGCAGTGCAGGTGAGATCTTTCTCATTGGGTTAACTTGCTCACCCTCCTATAACTTCCTCTCTGTTGATGGTGTAGTATGTGGCTATCTGGTGGGGTTTGGGAGTCACAATGCGGTGGTCGAAGGGTGCTGCAGGTGGGGGGCTTGCATCTAAAGAGAAGATTGAGACGAAGACGAAATGAGTGCACACCTATTACACAAATCATGTTCCGTATTTCACTGTTGTTTCATCTAAAGTGTCTCCTGTGCTCAATGTACACATCAAGAATGTACACAGCTCCTCTCTCTCCAGATACAACACAGCTCAGAATAGACTAAATCTCATTAGCAACTTCACCAGCTGTGTGGGCAAGCACATTAGTGACGCTTGTGTTATGTCATCTGATCTGCCCTGAGTGTACTGAATGAGGAGCAAAAGGTCAAATGTCACTGTCTGATGACGGGTTGGGTTTGCCTAGAACGTCTGTTTGCCAAACAGGAATTTCAGGTGTAAAGATACAGTGCGCTTTTTTAGTGCACCAACCGGCCTATGTGAAAACCAAATTGTGGGCCTGCATTAGCTGATCAGACACTACATATAGACAAGTGCCTTCTTCCTTTAACCTTAACTTATCCAACTTAGCTGTTGGGCGAGTGAAGATTAAGCCTGAAATTAAGCCTGAAAGCTCAATTCACCTGTTCATCTTCATCCCTGCCTTCAGTCTACGCACTTCTGAGATTGCTACACAACGTTTTCTGCTTCAAAGCGTCAACAACTTTAACTTTACTGGTTTAAAGGCTTACCGATAGCGTATTTTTCTGCTGCTGACTCTCCCTTCTCTTTCAATTGGGTCTTCACCTCATCTGATTGGGCATCTTCTGGTTTAAACTCCTCCGCTTTTGGCTCCTCGGCCTCCACGTTTCTCCTGCCTTCCACTCGACTTTTCTTGAGGTCATCTATCGCCAGACCCTCTCCTGTGATATGTCGTTTGCTGCAAGTGTCCAGGTCTCCAAGCTCCTCAGAGCTACATGCAGAGATTATAATAATGACTGTCTTTTATATTATTTAGTCTGAAGCTTCTAGTATGCACCGTTAAGCATTCTCATGTGTGTATACAGTGTGTAGGGTGATCTACAATTTGTGCTTTCTAAACAAATATTTTGAATTGCATCATTGTTAGTAGACTGAAACATAGACCTAGAGTGGAAATGCAACTTGTAAAAGCGTGTGATAGAAAACGAACATCGTGGCTGATTTCTAGCACTGATAACAACATAAAGGCCATAGCCAGGCATAGCACAACATATTGATCTGCAATAGTGAACATCAGCATACTGTCTGTCCCAATGCAGGTACTACAGCCAAACCCAATTTCCCATTGATAGCCATTAAAAATATGTGCCTCTAAAAACAATGATAAGCGTTCCTTAAATGATGCAAAAACGATTCGGTATATTATGAAATTGAATCTGAGTGAAGGCCCAGACATACTTTCTGTGGGCGCGGAACGTGGAGGTCCACGGACTGTGCGCTTGACGTAAATATCGTCACACACATGCACGGACTGTCCCAGCACCTCCAAACTTTTCTGTCCGTGCGGACATGTGCGCGTTGACTGCTCATGTGCGACAGGCTGAAGGCCACTAGATGACAGTGGATGTCCCACTGTGTATATCAAATTAGTGTTATTAGCCAATATCTTAGTTACCCAATATTGTTCACGGGAAACTGTGTGCACGTAAAAGTCCTAGCTAGGTTTTCTGAATTGTGCTTGGAAACGCCCAAGCACTTGTCCGCGTTGTGCAAGGTCATGCATTTGGTTTTAAGATGGTTTTAAGTTTGATTCTTTTGACTAGTCACCTAGGAAAGCTTGTTGTTTTGCGTGACGTCGCAACAAGGCATGAGCACAGAGGGAAGATAACCGTATTAAAAGATATGTACTGTAGCTCTTGTTCTGCATTAAACAAATAACATGGGTGGAGGTACCTTTCCTCTGGGTGGAGGCTGTCACAGGTGTGACGGGGAATGTCTGGGGTGGGTCTGCAGACCTGAGCTGACTCGGCTACTCCACACTGGCTTTGCTTGCTCCTCTTCTCAGCTCCGTTCTTCACTTTGTCCCCTAGTGCAGGCCTGTTCTCTCTGGCCTTCCCCTGTGATGCCTCGTCCTCTGAGGCTTCACCTGCCTCTCCTCTCTGCTCAGCAGCACCCCTCTGGCCGCACACCTCCGCCGGGTCGCCCGCCGTGGGATGCGCTGCGTCCAGGATCAACTCCGCTAGCACACCGACTTCCCTTACACCTTCAGCCTCTGCATTTCCATGGGAACACGTGACATTCTGCAAGTTGAACTTCTTAAGTTGTTCTTGCAGCACGGGTTCACCCAGGGAGGAAGGATCTGGAAGCAGAATGAATCACGTTAGGCTTTTGGGAGTGTGCACAATCTAGGTTAACACAATGTGTTTACTCTTACACATAATTACACAATTGTATAAGGTATGGTATGTTCATATGCAGTGAATACATGTATAACTGAGGGGATAACTCAAGGAGCTATTTTTCCTCTAATTTGCATGACATCCATGAAAGTTGGCATGCCAGTTTTCCCCCTAGTGGCCAATAAATGCACACTACTCATTTAACAAAGTATATATAGTAGTATATTATAGTTTTTATATTGTCAACATAGCTTACAAAATGTCAGTCTAGCTGATGTGAATGTAAGCCATAGATTCCCATGTGGTCCAAGCAACTATTAAAATAAAAGAGTCACAGAGCTGCTTTGTACTAGGCTTGTGATATGTGCTCTGGGTTTATCTCACTGGTATTAAAGCAAGCAAATGGAACTGAAGCTTGCAAGAACAGGATGGTATGGCAAAACTAGTCTTGGTCTGCCTAAATGATATCAATTAGACATTTATATTGGATTCATTAGGTTGACAAAACAATTATAGACTGATAATAATAATCATGCATGTTATATACCTGTGGAACACGAGGGCTTTCTCGTCTTCTGGACATTTACACCTCTCAGGATACATTTGGCTTTATCATCCTTAGCCTTTTGGTCTTTCACCTGGAAGTTGTAGAAAGAGAATTCAAAATCCACGAGGACAGAAGAGATACAGTATGTTCGTCATCACAGGCCAGACATTCTCACACTGACTAAGACATGATTGCCATATGATGCATGCATATTACCGTATATTTTTCCAAGGGACATATGTAGTAGTATGTGATGCAATTCATAGTTGTATGCCTCAGATAATGAATCGTCAAATATTTGAATGAATGCAAGATACGTTTATAGAGGGATATTCTGAATGAAGAACTGAATAATATATATGTTGATATTTTTAGTAATTATTTTTCAAAATATAATCTTTACAAACAACACCTCAAAGTATCATTGATATGTTTCAGTTGTCATGTCACCCAAGGTAAAGGTGCTTTTATTGTCACATACATGTAGTGAAATGTGTTCTCTGCATTTAACCCATCCCTCAAAGGAGCAGTGGGCAGCCACTGTGCAGAGCCCAGGGACTAACTCCAGATATGTGCCGGTGTCACTGGTCAGATGGCACTAACTGGAGAGAGTGAACCTGACATGTTTTTTGGATGTGGGGGAAACTGGAGCACCCAGAGGAAACCCACGCAGACACGGGGAGAACATGCAAACTCCACACAGAAAGGCTGTTACCACCATCAATTTGTATGAAGTTCAGCTAGTGTACTGATAGTATACACATGCAGTACAGCACACGAACACATAGACACACATAAACTGTATTTATTATTGCTTTGGCACTAAAATTCAGTAAATTACTAGGCTTGGCAATATATAGGCAAATATAAAATAAACCAGAAAATGATTTCCTCTTTAATTAATTCTTGTTAAATCTATACATAACAAGCCAAGCTTAGAGCCTAGCTTAGAGCCACTATAATGTGAAAAGGTATCAGGTTACAGGATGCTTAATCTTTGCCATAAAAAAAGTCGAAACATTTTTAAATAGAAAATTAATCATTGTCCAACCAGAAGAGACATTTACTAATATAACAATATAACAACATTGTTGCCTTCTATTCAAGAAGTGGTAGCATGCCCTTACATTGATTGTAACTACTTATTTCCACTGTAAGGTAGTCTGCCTGTGTAACCCTAACCCAATAAAAGGAACATTCAGTGTCCCCATGTTGCTCTAAGGTTAGCGGTGACTGCATCTTCATTGGACAGCACAAAGAACAGTATGTTTCTTGTCCTACACGTATGTGGACGAAACATGACACAATAAAGGGAGCAGATGTCTGTTCTGTTGCTTGGTCACAGTCTCACCTTCCGGCTGCCCCGGGGCTCTCTGAACCACAGCTCCACCAGAGGGGAGCTCTTCACCAGCTCCCCGATGAAGCTCACCACCTGCTGCAAGCCTTCCACTAGCTTCTCCGCCCCTTGAAGCCTGCAGCCCTGGCTCTCCACCTGCTGGCTGGTCTCCTCCACCTCCCCACGCAGGTCCCTGCACAGCGCCAGAGCCTCGGAGCCCTGCCGGGCCACACTGCCCTCTGTACGCATGGTGGCCACATCGCGGCCCACCGCGCCCAGGTCCTGGGACAGCCCGTCCAGGCGCGTCAGGACGGTCTGCTGCATGTTGAGCAGCCGCTCCATCTGGCAGCTGAGTGAGTCCATCCTGCTCTCCACGCAGTGTAGAGCCATGTCGGGACAGGCACCCTGGGATGCCTGCGCAGGACAAGACTCACTGGGCGACAGCTTCCTCCCCACAGACTTCTGGCAGAGCAGCGGGTTGGTGTCGTACATCTTGGCCAAGGAGTTCACTAAGCTGGAGCTCATCTTTCTCATGAACGGGTGGCTTCTCTTCCTTCTCCTCTATTGAGGTGTTCAGGCTTGATTTGAATGCAAGCAATGAACGGACACAGTCAGCAGCTAGTTCAGCCAAGCGGAGTAAGACTTCCTTGATTAAGCGAATGGGGGGTTTAGCATGTGTCTCCCCTCCAAATAACAATGCAGCCCCCTCCCCCGTGGACGTCAATGATAAGGTCTGATGGCTCAAGTGTACAGTCAGGGATTGGTGGGGGATGGGAGGCCGGGGATTGCTCTCTGACATCTGAGACACTTAACACCTAACCCAAAAGCCTTTCAGTCAGGTGCCAGAATCCAGAGAATGTATCATTGAAATAGAACCACGAAAAAACAAGCCCAAGCAAGAAAGTATAAATGCATTTACATTAAAAAGAAGATAAACGTAATGTATATCTTTTATAAAAGATAACGTTTTGGCAATAGATTGGTGTGTGTTTCAAAATTGTTCTGCTACAAGAATATGACTGGCAGGTGGAAGAACGTGCAAAGCTGACTTTATTAACTGTCTAAGACCCCTGTTGAACACAAAGCACTTTGAGTGTTTCTAACCCGCATTAAATGTCAAGTGTTTCTCGATCATTTGTTTTCTCTCATATCACCCTCACAACATTTCAGAAATTTTAATTCATTAATTTTAAACATTTAGGGGTGTGTACTTTTCTTAACTGGAATTATTTCCCTGGGAGTACCACAACAACTCCCAGCGAGTTTCCCAATATAGGCCTGTTATTTCTGTGAGGGGCTCCCCGCAGACAAACACAGGAAACAGGAAACCCTCTGCCCTGAGTTTATACAACTGTCTGTAATTGCATGAGAGGGAGAATGGAACTATACAGCATCTCTAGGGTCACACAGGACCGTCTAGAGGGCATACTGACATTGAGGCAAGACAGAAGCATGCCACACACACTGTGTGTACAGTATAACTACATCCGTAGCTCCAGGAATACTATCTGGTGTCAGCTTTCAAAAATGATCCTTTGTGCCTGATACTGTAGCCTGCATGGGGCCCGCTGTATGCCTTAAACTCTACTGTCATGTAAAGTTAAATGAGGCCATGCTATCTAAGAGTGTATGCAACAATACAGTCATTTTAGATACCCCTGTATGTGCTCACTTTGAAATCAACAGTCAGATATATTAAACCAAACTATGGCTGGTTATGCTTAATGCGGTATGCAGCAATCTTACTCAGCAAGACAAAGTCAATAACACAATGCTCACATTTAGCTTTCACATCATGTGCCAACACTGAACAAGATCGGTAGATCAGAGCTTAGGACAAGGCCATATAAGACAGCATGTCTGTCATGACAATAAGGCAGGCTCAGCCAAATAAATAAAGTTGTGTTGAATAGAGCAGCTTGGAAAGGGATTACTTGTCTCAGAATAGCCTGTTGCTTTCAGAAGAAAAACTGAGTGAGACATTTGAAACAGTGGATGATGGATGTCTGGCTAAAATATCACAGAGATTTGATCTTCTTGATTTGGCTCTGTAGTGGGTTGGACCACCCTCAGATGTGTGAATGTATTTACAGTAACAGCTAGGTGGAGACAATCTTCCATTCTGTCACGTAATGAAAGCCATGAGAGAGACAAAGGTGCTTAAAACCTGTTATTAACGACTCCCTATACATACATATATACATATACATATATATACATATACATATACATATATACATATACATATACATATATATATATATATATATATACATATACATATACATATATACATATACATATACATATATACATATACA
>JAODOY010073363.1:0-15954 GCA_025399855.1 Forbesichthys papilliferus
GAATGTAATAAAGCTACTGCCCTTCATTACATGCTCTAGATGGCTTATCCCTTTTTCATACCACAGTGGGAAATTTAACGATTTTTTTTTATTTTGCAGGATGTCCGGGTTGTTCCAGATTGGATGGAGCGATGGAGTTTGCACAAGCTTTGATTACAGCATTACGAGCACTACTGCTCTTTATTAGCATTCTCTGTCTGAGCTTCCTTGGTCCGCGCCTGCACTCACCTCATCCCCGACAAGTCCTCACACTAAAGGCCCACTTTAATAGGAAAATGGAAGGAACTTCAGTTTTACAAGTTTGTCTAAGATGATTCATTTGACAGTGTATTTTTAAGATAAGTATCCTTGACCAGATGTGGATAATTATTGATGTCCTCACTGTTACAGTAATAATAGGCCTAATGATGAATGGTGTTAATGATAGAACTGGACACACGTTTATTTTTAATACTGCTACTGATAAGCCCAGTTTTCCATTATTGTTAATGGTCTGAGAAATCCTGTGCTCCAGGTACCATAGTTATATCAAATCTAAAGCTATAGCTCTTAACTGGCTGAGTTAGATGGTGAAACACTAAACATTAGAAAATAATTCCAATCTTCCCAGCTGTAAATGTCATTGGTTGCTAAATACATCAGAAATAAAACATAAAATAGCCTATTTCCGTTGCTGTGCAAAGGTCGGAAACCTCCCGTTCAAATGTCACTTCACGTCTGTGCACTTATGAGGCTGGTAGATTTTAAGAATAAGCATATGCATTGCCTTTGGCATTCTTAGTGTAATTGTGGAAGCAAAGCAGAAAATGTAGATGATTGGAAACCCGGCGTTCTAAAATTGACATGTCATGTCACGTCTCTGGCTAATTACGTGAAAGTAGACTAGAGTCGACTACTGTAATAGTCTAATTGTCCAACTATAATATCCAGTCTGATTCGACTATAAAGACAAGAGAAATGGTTGTCATTTAGTAAACTAACTTTTTATTTACAAATGGTGAACAGAAAAAAACGATCATTTATATATGTAGGATACACTCCAAACCAGTTGTGTAGAACATGTGGAAGGTCGAGGCTACGTTAGAAATGGCAAATGGCGTGGGTCCTGCCGTCAGGGTTGGTGTGTCGGCATAAGTGAGTATGCATGTGTGTGCGTGTACTATGTATAGTTGTAGGAGCATTATGTAGTTATTTGTATTTTGTGTAATACTAATTCACACTTTCTTTGTGTCAGTGCGTGAGTGTGTGTGTGTGTGTGGGCCTACAGGAGCAGAAAGTGTTTTGACCTGGTTTTCTATTTTTCAAATTTGACTCACTGATTCTCCTGCAAATGACAAATCTGGAAGGAACTCGCAAACGTGGAGACAACTGGGAGGGTATGGATGAGACGGACCTGCGCGCCTACATAGGGCTCCTCATCCTGTTGGGTATGTACAGATCTCGGGGAGAAGCGGTGGCAAGCCTCTGGGACACTGACAGCTGAAGGGCGGTGTTTCGGGCTGAAGCTCTTTCACTCGTACTCGGCACTGCTGCGATTTGATGACAGGGAAACACGCCCCGCCAGACGAGCCACACACAAGTTGGCAGCTATCAGGACCGTGTGGGACACGTGGGTTGAGAGATTGCCTCTCCTCTACAAACCCGGGCCCAACATAACGGTGGACGAGCAGCTGGTCAGGTTCCGAGGTAGGGGGGTTGTGGGGAGGGAAGAGAGGGATAGAGGGATAGAGAGAGAGATCAACTAGTGTTCCTACTAGGAGAAATGAAGGAGTGCGCTCGTAAGGCAAAGCACTCGTAAGGCCTTGCATCGAAAGAAGGCGTGTATTGCCACGCGCGGCCGCGGTCGTGAGGGCCATTCAGAGAGGCGTCAAGCCTCGGGGCCCGCCCAAGGCCGAGGCTGCTGTCAGAATTGCATTGGTGGTCACTTTGGGCTTAGGAGAGCGCGTGGGGTACACTTTCCACCTGGCAGAAATTGCATTATGGGTCACTTTGGGCTTAGAAGAGCGCCTGGGCTAAACTTTCTGGCCGGCAGGAATTGCATTGGTGTTCACTTTGGGCTTAGGAGAGCGCGTGAGGTACATTTTCAAAGCGCCAGGAATTTGCTTTATGGGTCACTTTGGGCTTAAGAGAGCGTGTGTGGTACACTTTCCAGCCGGCAGGAATTGCATTAGTGGTCAATTTGGGCTTAGGAGAGCGCTTGGTGTACACTTGCCACCCGGCAGAAATTGCATTATTGGTCACTTTAGGCTTAGAAGAGCGCGTGGGCTAAACTTTCCAGCCGGCAGGAATTGCATTTGTGGTCACGTTGGGCTTAGGAGAGCACGTGGGGTACACTTTCCGGATGTCAGAAATTGCATTATGGGTCACTTTGGGTTGAAGAGAGCACGTGGGGTACACTTTCCGGATGTCAGAAATTGCATTATGGGTCACTTTGGGTTGAAGAGAGCGAGTGGGGTACACTTTCCGGCCGGCAGGAATTTGCTTTATGTGTCACTTTGGGCTTAGGAGAGCGAGTGGGGTACACTTTCCGGCCGGCAGGAATTTGCTTTATGGGTCACTTTGGGCTTAAGAGAGAACGTGGGGTACACAGCTCTCATATTCGCTATTTTATACCTTAAAGTGTCTGACTTTCTACCACTAGATGTCATTTTAAGCACACCAGCAATTTATACCAAAACAATGCACAGCTGGACTATATAAAAACAAAAAACACAAAAAAATGGTCTACATAAAAAATATTTGTTTTTTCCTCCATATTATTGTTTATTTTTATCATATAAGCATATGTCACCTTTCATTTATATATAATACAACAGGAATATTAGCAGCCTATATGCTTTAATATTATATAGGCTAAATTATGTATAGGCTTTTAATTTTTAATTTTTTAAATAATCATTAGAACCCTCTATCTAAAATAGTCTAATAGGACATCCCAATCAAAATAGCCTAATTAATTAGGCGACAGTACTTAAAAGAATAATACAAATAAACATTTTATCATATTATTGTCAATTCTTGGTTGTAAAAATAAATAGTCTAATTGTTCATGTATAATTTTAAAAAAATACGTTTTTTTGGAGGGACCATTGCTTTCTTGTTAAAACGCCCCTGTGTTTTGCGGAACCAATTGCATGCCGTTGTCCAGTGCTTTGCGGTCTTATGTCAACATGAACGCAGAAATAAATATATTAAATTGAGGACAACGAACGGAACCGTAGCAACTCTAAGAAAGTATACAAAAAGGTTCCCGTCAGGAATATTTCTACACATTTGTGCAGCACAGATATTTTGACGTGGATAAGATTTTGTCCGTTTCCTTTTCATCCTGCTACAGCAACCGCAAGCCCCTAGGCTCGAGTAGGCTACCTACAAATGGCAGAACAGATATCGGTAGACCTGCCAGAAATGCCGGTGACAGGCCGGTCCCGAACGGGAAGAGCGGTTGCGTTGGCTCGGTTATTACATGCGGAATGTAATAATCTCCTCCAACTTTACGTGAGTAGATAGGCGTATGCATTACATAGCCTATTGCATATTCCCTGTGCTGGTTTCAGGCTACTCTGCAAACGTGACACTTGTAGGCTACCGTGTTTTTCCTTTCACCATTATATTTAGAGATTTAGACGATCGAAGTCATCCTCGTAGATGACATTCGACTTCTTAGAGGGCTTCCCAATAGGCTACAACATAGCCCATTATCTTACTGATGGACGTGTATAGGCATATTTATCTTTTTGCCTACCTCACGTACATTTAAAAAAAGGGTAATAAATTAATATAATCAATATAATGGTCACTGAACCTTACATTCTTAACTGATCTGAATATTGAGGGTAGAATGAGGTAACTGCAAAGCCAACGTTAACACACATAGAATAATTCTAGCTTGTGAAGTGGACACACGCCCCTCCCATTATCAGCAGACAGTGCTCCTCACCATAATATCTCCCTGTTCTTATAGAAAGAGAGGGAGAGCTTCTTGTCGGGCCACACCCCAGACGGGGGACGCATCGTGGGCCCGTCCCCAGAGCGGGAGGCGGGAGAGCCCAGCACAGAGAAGCAGGTGCAACTGCTTCACTCTGCTCTGCGCCAGTGTCTGGGGCTTCTCCACTGCCTCATCGTGAGAGAGGAGGAGGAGATGGGCGAGATGGAGGGCGAGTACGAGAGTGCCAGGAAGAGGGTTCGCACCCGGCTGGAACACCTGCTCGGAAGCACCAGAGTGCTGGTGGAAACGGAGGACTGCGGCGTGGAGGTTGGCCCGGATGACCAGTGCAATGAGGTCGGGAGTGAGATAACACTGTTCTACATAATAATTCACAGAGTTGTCTCTGAGGGCAGTGATCGTGTTTTTTTAAATTTCATTCTCCATTAGTTATATTGTTTTGTTCTTGTGTTCTTGGGACATCAATAATCTGGTTTTACAAACACGGGTATACTATTTTGGACTGACTTTCGGGAATTACAGGAATATTGCATGCATGTAAACACATCACAACAGGTTACTGTAGTTATGTTGTAGTCATGTTTTTTGTTGTTTTGCAAGCCCCCAATTTTAAAGAGTTTTAGTTCATGCGTTTGTCCTATTTTTGCCTGTACCATTGTATTTGCTGCTGAAGCAATTACATTTCTGCAGTGGGTGTGTTACAGTTCAAATGATTCCAATGTAATAATAACAGACATTTAGTATTTGTTTTCCAAATATTTTCTTCTTTTATATTTTCTCTTAAGGAAGTTGATGGCCCTGTGGGGTCGTTCGCTGAAAAACTGTGGACCTATCGAGTGCTACTGGAGCTAATCCATTGGGCTGACCATGCAGCACACACGCTCCACATTTTACACACGGAGAGGGAAGGGGATGAAGAAATCTAATTCTTTATAAATCTGTGATTTAAAATCTGTGAAGAAAAAAAAACAGCCAGCTTTGATGTGTGTGTGTTGTAAATGGCAAATAAGTGCATGCTGTGTGAATGCTGTAATTTACAAACAGTACCGCCTGACTAAAATTCACAACTGTCCTCTAACAAAGTCCATGAGACAGCTAACCCCAGACATTGGTATTTCCCTGCCAAGTGTTACACTGACCATACACTACTGCAAGACTGTTCTTTTGTGTTCCTACTTACTACCTTTTAGATGTTTCAAGGTTGGTTGCTTAGTACGCTACTGTAGGAGTGATTTGTTACATTTGTTTAGTTTTATGTAGAACATTATTTATTTTGTATTTATTCATGAATTTGTTAGAGTATTAAGTCAACCCTATTGTAACATGGTTGATACAGTTTTTACTAACATTAGATGAGAACTGGCTGATAGAATGTAACCCAAAATTGCATGACTGACAAACTGTGATTTATTTTTGATAGCTCAATCTGTTGCCATATTGGTCAATGAACAAACCGGTTGTACATATTAATGTAGTTAATATGTAGCACCTAATGTAATCTATATATTACCATCCATGACAAGTAATTCCAGCTCTAACCCAGTATGGTTAATGTTTTCTTATACCAAATTACTAGGCTACTTGTATTGCCCTTCACCTTGGTATAACTGATAAATTGCTGCTAAGACCATGCCAAAGTTCTAATATTGTACATGCTGCTATATTATTTTATTGTTACAGAACAGTTCACTGTTAAACACGATTGTGTAGCCTATTACGATTGTTTGCAGCCATAATATCACATTATGCATATCTTATCCTATTTTGTTTAACATAGGCTGCTGCACTGATTTAGGTTACTTTGATAATGGACCAATATATTATAATGGTTTTTCATTATAGACTTTGAGCAAACTAATTCATTTTCTAGGACGTTTAAAATGAGTCATGTCAAAATGCCTTTGACGAGAATGAATTACATGAGATTATTTTACTTGTATGAAAACATAAACGGATGTGTAGGGCTGCGTTTCATGATGGACGTGTGAATAAAATAAAACATAGGCCTTAAATTGTGTCTAAATTTGATTCCGATAACATTGATCATTACGGCGTTTTGGGGCCATTCTACAGTGCACCCCATTTACCATTAGAACCCCATACATACAGTTGTGCACATGCGCATTGGGCTATCTACCGGAACGCGAGAGGTACCAGGGAAGGAGTCCTAATGGCGGAGAACGTACGGTCGCCTTTTGACTACCGGGAGCCACCGACCCTCGACAGCGACGGAGATGGGAGCAAGCCGCCGCCGCCACGGGGGTGAGGGAACAGTTTACCGTCCGCTCTCATGGGAGTTTTCCGACGCCTTTTTACGGGAAAGTCCAGGGCTAGAATCGCATGCGCTGCAAACGTGCACGTCTGTTGAGTTCCACAGCCTTATATTGGCGTGCATGATTTTATGATGCGAAAAAATGGAACGGAAAAGTGATTTTGCCTAAATGGTGCTGATTCGGATTTTGTGCAAGCTTGCATCTTCCTGTTTGCGCCTCGATGCACGACCAACGTGTAGCTTTGTGGATTTTGGCAATAAGACGCAAAATAAGTAATTCTATTAGTTTCGCTACGGTAATGTTAGCTAGCTGGCTAGCCGTGCTTTAGCCAAGCGTTGCATGCATACAGTAGAAATCGTCAACTGTTGACGCTAGCTACGTTCTATTACTACGTTATAAGCTTTCCAATTACACCCCCTGCAGATACAATATTTCTCAAACGGGATTTATTGCTTAGTATAAGAGAATACACCACTGATACAATCCTTACAATTGGTTGGCTGTGTATGATTCGTGGGTGTGCTAGTCTCTTGTACTGTACAGTAAACAAAGTTGCTGACCATGACCAAATGCAACCTAAACAGTGTATCGAATGAGGGATGCTTTGGCTAGCAGAAAACAGATTGCTGTTAACCGACTTGCAAATAGATTCTGACGTGATAGAGTAAAGGGATGGGTCGTTTTTCTTAATAATTAATATGAAACATATTATTTTTACTGTTTATTGTATCTTGCTACTTTAAACAAATTCAACGACAATGTTAAATACGCTCTCTCATCATCCATAAAAAAAAAGACATGAGAGTAATGATATATTAAATATGTGCATGCACAATAACGGCTCAGTAAAAATGTTTTGCCTTCATTTGATGCTTTGCCTGTTTAAGTTAACAGTATATGCCAAGCACAGCCTATGGCATTGGTATAATGCAGTGTGACATACTAAGCGAATCCCCGGTGTGTGTTGCAGGCGTGTGTGTGGGAGAAAAAGGAAAGGAACACCGGTGAAAGTGTGTGACCGAGCGTATGTCACAGAGGATGAGGAGGAGGAGGAGAGCATGTCAGAACACAGTTACAGCCCTGGTAAATGCACCATTACCCCAAAGTTTCACTATTCCTCAAGCCGCTTGTAACACAGGGTTGCAAACTGTGACGGCTGGCCTTGGTGTGAGAATGTGTAATATTGAGTAAAATGGACTGATTTGTATTTCATGCTAGCATGAGGTAGGACATTTAAAAGAGTTTGGCCAGATGCGTGAGAGTTGGCAACCGTGTTGTAAGAGCTAAATATCTGTTTTCCGTACCAATGGTAAATTCCACCATTGTCTCGATACCAAGACCTTAAAGTAGAAGTACTTTAATTGACCCTGCACTTTTAGCTCTACATAGGAGGTGGCAAAAATCAATAGACTTCTCACACACGGTCTGCGATAGATAAGTGCTGCTAGCATGTATCGCTGCTACAAGTGTGACCTGTGCGATCTGATGTAGGTGACGGTCAGTATCCAGAGGGAGCAGAGGATCGCCTGCCCCCACCTGGAAGTCCTTACTATCTGGCTGACCCCTCTCAGCTTTGGTAAGCACTGCCTGGGCTCCACCAGTACTTAGGTGTTGGGGGGGAATCATCTTTTAATGGAAACATTTTTATTTATTTTTCTTTCTCTGGCACAGTGTGCCGGAGCTGGGCGAGGAGGGTGCCAGCGGGGTCCGGGGGCCCGTGCTCTTTCACCCCCCGCCCAATTGCCGGATCCGAGAGGTGCACTGCGGGAGCCAGGTCCGCCTGGTTGTCATAGCGATCCGAGACATTGCCAAAGGGGAGGAAATCACGGTGGATTACAGTCTGACAGACTGGGGAGAAAATGCAATGGTGACCATTTTACAGATACATAATGTATTGCACGGCTCCAGACCATTTAGTCGCATTTTGCAACTTTGTTTTTTAGATTGAGAGATTGTATACTATGCATATGTATTCTATACCCTTAGTTGCGGTACGAGGGGGGTGCTACAGTATGCTGTGTGGGTAATGTAGGCAATGTTGTGTTCATAAAATGACATAACAAACAAGTGCTTCTGCTTGTGCAACCAAAAGCGTGGAAACGTTAGTTTGGAGCCGTGTATTGTCAGCATAAATTGTGCATTTTGAGCTGTGAACAATATGTAATGTAAATAATAGGACGGCACTGCGATGAGACACACATGCTGGTGTTAATATTGACAAAATGTTCCTTTCAATATAAAAATGTTGATTCTATATTCTGAAAATAGCTCTGCACGTCATATCCGTTAAAAATCGCCTTAGCAACCGTGCACTTGGTCCACGTATGCGTCACCAAAATCAATTGATGCTAACTGGGGGGGGGGGGCCTCTCAGCCCCTCCCCTCCCCTCACTCAGCTCCTTGACGATTTGTTAGCATTGTTCAAAGTGGGTGGAGTCAGGCTCAGGTAACGATGTGCTGCATGTTAACACACACTGTGCTCCGCAGGAGGAAGAGGCTGGCCCCCACCCGCTGTCCCTCTCCGTCTCCGACTACCTCACCCCGTCATGGTCGCTGTCGCCCTCCTCCTCCCCCCTCACCCACTCGGAGCCCAGCGACTCTGACCGCGAGGAGGACGAGGAGGAGGAAGAGGATGAGGAGGAGGACGACTACGACGAGGAGGAGATGGAGGAGATCCGGGGACGGATGCTCCGGCGCCGCAAAAAGCGCAAGCTAGCAGCGGCCGCGGCTGCCGCCACCGCCGCCGCGACCTCCAAGAAGAAGACCGCCGCCCCGCCCCCCAGGCCTGGACGCCCCTGCTCGTCTTTCTCCCGCCCGGCCCCCGACGCCGCCCACGCCGCCAGATCACAGTCCCAGCCGCCGCCGCCGCCGCCGCCGCCGCCCGCCAGCTCGCTGGCGCCCCCTACCACCAACATCAACAACAACATCAACATCAACATCGGGGGATCCGGCGGCCCGGCGGTGAGCCGGCGGCAGCACTGCCCGTACTGCGGCCGCCACTACCGCTCGCTGGCGCGCCACCTGGAAAAGCACCACGGCAACCAGCCGGAGGTGAAGACGGCCATGGAGCTGGCGCACCTCCGCACGCACGGCCCCTCCAACGGTGGCGCGGCACACCCTCAGCCCCCCTCCGCCTCCTCCTCCACACACGCCACACACTCCTCTCATGCCCACTCCTTCGCCGTACCCTCCTCGTCCAGCCCCGCTCCCCCGCCGCCGCCGCTGCCCCTCTTCTCCAGGGCCAGGGAGTCGCCGCCCACACGCTCCGGCGCAGGCGCCGTCTCCTTCTCGCTGTCCCTGACCCCGCCCTCCTCGGCCCCCCTTCCGCCGCCGCCCCCCGCCAAGAAGGCGAGCTTGTCGCTGGCCGCCTCCAGGCGTACCTGTGCCTCCGCCAACGCCGCCCCGCCACGGGCCAAGAGCCCCCCGCCTCCCTCGCCACCACCACCCTCGCCCCGGAGGGGTCGCCGCATGAAGCGGGAGAAGCAGGAGAAGCAGGAGCTGCAGCAGCAGAAGGAGGAGGAAGATGAGGAAGAGGAGGCCAGGAGCAAAGAGGAGCTAGCGCCTCCGCCCACACCGGAGCCCGACGTGGACCCGGAGGAGGACCTAGAGCTGAGTGGAGAAGGAGAGGAGGAGCTCTCAGAGGAGAAGAACAGAGAGATTGTAAGGTCAGGGCACATAACTGTTACATATGAATTAGCCAACAAGAGCACATAACATAGGTGTTGCTATTAGCAATTTGTTAGCAGCGCTAGCATGAAATGCTAGTTTGAAGTACTGGAATAAAACGTTAGCTTAAACCGCTAGTTGATAATGTGTCTGCCTGTCTGCAGCTCACACAGGCACCAGATGTCCCCCCTGCTGTCCTCCCTGTCCTGCCTGGTGCTGTACCTGCGGCGGCAGCAGCACTCGTCCTTCCTGTCCCTGACTCGCACGCCGCACTCTGCCGAGGCGTGGCGGCTGCTGTGCCACTCCAGCCTGTCGCTGCTCATCCTCTACAACCGCCACCGCGAGTGTGAGGTGGCCAAGCTCTCGGTGCAGGACTACCGCAGCCGCGCCACGCCCCGCGCCGCCCCCTCCTCCGCTGTCCCCGCGGCCGCCTCTGGCGCCGAGGCCCTGCTCTCGTCGTTCGAGCGGCAGGTGCTGTGCCACCTCCCGCGGGCGGCTGTCCTGGGCAAGCGCGGCCGCGTCCAGCCGCTCATCCTGCCACCGCACTGCGAGGCCTGCCTGGAGCTGCTGCTGCAGACCAGCCCCAACGTGGGCGTGGACCCCGACAGCCCGTACGTCTTCTCGCGGCCCTACCACTCGCCCGCCACGCCGCTGCGCGGCACCGATCTGCTGCGCAACCTGGCGCGCGCCAGCGGGGCCAAGTTCCCCGGGGTGCTGACGGCCACGCGGGCGCGCCGCCAGGTGACCATCTTGACCCAGCTCCTGCTGCTGGAGGAAGGGGAGGGGCCCGGTGGCGGCAGTGGCGGTAAAGGCGGCGGCAGCGCCACCAAGAGGCTGGAGGAGTTCCTGGAGCGCGAGTACCACGTGAGCCAGAACTGCTCCACCATAGGGCGGGACCCGGCGCTGATGGGCCGCGTGGGCCGCGTGGTGCTGTACGGGGAGAGGGAGGGCGTGCTCTTCAGGGGCATGAGCCTCCAGCACATTTGCCTGGAGCTTGACGGTAAGCCATGCCCCCTGCTCCTGCTGCGGCTCCTCGGGATAAAAATAATCCCGGCGCCTAGCAACAACAGCTAATGCAGTCGGCTGCAGCTTCCTGTTCATTAACGTGGGCAAATGAAAAAGAATGTTGTTGTTGTGTTTACGCACATTTTATTGATTTAATTTTCAAGCCTTTCAGGTTGTGCCTGGAATTCCGTGCTACAGATACCATTCTTTTGTTGTTGATAACACCTCTATTCCTCCTCCATCACACTCATACAATTGCACATCTCCCTCTCCCCATTTTTAAATATTTGTGTTAATACTTATTTATTCTGTACAAATGATTTTGTTAACATAGAAGAGACTACGGCCCCATCTGACCATTTCACTTGGCACACGTTCAACTCATACGTTCCCTATTTCTCTGTCAGTGATGTCCGGAAATTCCGCAGACTCCTTCTCGGACGACTCCGATGCGGAGGCGGAGAAAGAGGAGGTGCAGGAGAAGGCGGTGGCGGTGAAGAAGAAAGGGCCGGGACGGCCGCCTCGAAAGAAAAGAGGAGGCGTCCAGCCGGTGGTGAACACCGCTCACCAGGGCCTTCATAAAATGAGGAGTGTTCAGCCCAAATCAGGTACGTCGATAATGACATCACGACACAATTAATATTGACGTATTCCCTTAAGGAATCATCTCGGCTTGGTTGTTTCTCAAGAACCTACTTGTAACTACATAGCGACATTGTAGAGTTGAGACACAGCAGTTGGAATGTGTCCAATTCCACATGGATCACAGTGGCGTCAACAATAGTGTCAGCTCACCGAATGGGTTAAGCGAGCAGTAACGACAAACACACTGGAATGATAACAAGATAGACCACTGTAATGCGTTTCATGGGTCGACCGGTTTATTAAACGGGCATGCCACCAAAAGCATTTTTCTGTGGAGGCTGACATAAGCAGTGCTCAGACAGCAGCGTCTACCATGCAAAAAGTAGATTTACCTCAAAGCAGTTTGCTGCAGAAATATCGTTGTGGCCTCAGATGGATCGCAAGTACTTGAAAATGCATGTAATACACTCAAATACCCACTACCGCCCCCAGAGAGGAATAATGGGCAATAGTATGGTGAAATACTTGGGCCTCCCCATTGACTTGCATGGAGCGCTGGGTCTGCTTAAAGGGTTAAAAGTCTCCCCGACCATGCCTTCCCAAATTTGAATTCTGGGGTGCCGTCCGCTGCACCCTCTCTGCTATTCCAGTCTCCCTGGTAACGACACACGATCCCCTCCCGTCTCTCAGGAAAGCGCGGGGTGCTGAAGCGGCCCTGGTCGGAGGCGGAGCGCGTCGCAGTGGAGACCCACCTGAAGAAAAACATCGTGGAGCTGCGCGTCCCCGCCAAGGCCGACTGCGAGCGCTGCCTGGAGCTCTGCCCCCTGCTGGTGAGCAACCAGCGTGACTGGCGGGCCATCAAGTTTTACGTCCACAACCGCATCCAGCTGCTGAAGAAGCAGGGCCGGCGAGAGAGCGCTAGCTCCCTCTGCTAGACCAGGAGGTGGAGCGGGCAGCAGAGTGGAGGGACGGCCCCGACTATTACTCTCAGCTCCCGCCAAGGTTCTAGTCTGGAGACCCTGTTCACATTAGCGTTCTCACAGCCGCCCGCCGGCGGCCCAATCAGGGCAGAGACGGTGAAGTCGAGCGGGTTTCAGCACAATGGTCGAGCTGGATGAGGCGATACAAACGGTTGTATCAACGCCAATTGGTGAAGCGCCGTCCAAAATGAACCAGAGGTCTACGCCCAGTAGGAGGCAACAACTGCATTCACCTTCCAATGAAGCGTGTCCAGACCCTTTTCACAGTGAATTTTGCATCTGGTTAAACCAGGCATATGGTGAGGAGAACTTCCTTTTGGGTTATGGAGGGGTGCAGCTTTTGTTTCTCTCTCTCTCTCTCTCTCTCTCTCTCTCTCTCTCTCTCTCTCTCTCTCTCTCTCTCAATGTGACATATTTTTTAAAAATATAAAAAAAAAAAAACAAATGAAGGCAGTATCTGGGCCTGAACAACTGCTCTCATCACTGTGGTCAAAAGGGACTAGTGTAATAAAAAAAAGGACTGAACTGGAAACAGCTGGAGATACCAGGTTTGAGGAATACAGGATATAGGACGTGATATAGGATGTGACCTGGACTGTTTTTTAGTTACTTTTTGAGTTTAGTTTTAAAGTGGACAAGACTTTCCTCAGAGTGTGTGCAAGTGTTTGAGGTCTAGTGTCACTGAAAGCTGATGACCAAACATGAATGTTGGATAAGTGAGAAAACTAGTGTTTCTGACCCGTGGAATTAATGTGGACACCTATGAACTATGATGTTTGTGTTTGACCTAGATCATTTAGTGGTGTTAAGCTTCAACACCCATGGTTGTCATGACTCTCAAGTGTAATACATATGTATTCAATGTTTTGGACCATAATGCACATGTGAAGTGGTTCTTGAGTACCACAATCATAGTGAACTAGTATGTATCAAGAAACCATACTGGAATTTTGTTTATTGCTTTTCATTAAAGCTTTCTTTTTTTTACCCATTTTCTTTTACATTTTTGAATCAACATATGGTCTTACTTTTCACATTGTAAATACTTTAGTAATCAATTAAAGTAGTTGATACAAAGTTGGTATTGTGCTATGGTGTACATATTGTAAATACTACCTGTACTTATTAAAGTGTATTACATTTTGCTGTTTTCCTACACAGGGTTGTAAAGTGAAGATTTTACATTGTGAAACCTGAAATGAGATGAAGACGAATATCACAGATAAATACAAAATTACAATTATCAATTAAAAATGAGTGATATGACTGCATACATTGTTTTGTGATTATTAAAGGTTGTGTACACTATATTGTAAACACGAAAATAGCAGCAGATATATGTAAAGATAGTACAGTAATTGCATCCTGCTGAGCAAGGATTGACAAAACATCTGTGTTGTGGTTGTAATAGGAGCCCCTCCGTGTCACATACTGCGAAAGGGTTCAGCCTACCAAGATTTAACTCGTGGTTATCCAGGAAAGTCAGGGGTGACAAACTGTACAAACGGTTCTACGATTGGGATAAATATGTTGGTTTGTTGAGTCGGTGTTAACTTCGTTTGGCTTAGTGCGTGTTCACACAAAAGGGACGCAGTCAGCAATACAGGCCGAGTTTTTATAAGGCACATTCTCCGCCCGTCCCCCGTGTTCGCAATATTGATTAAAATGGCCAGTTACCTGTGAACGCATGACTTTAGAACGCGTAATGTTTAGGGCAGGGGTCTGCAAACTTTACTATCAAAAGAGCAATGTTTTCCCCAAAATATATTTGTCTGGAGCCGCAGAGAATATTATTTAAATTAGCCTGTCCACATAAGACCTAAATGAGAATTATTTCCCGTCTTCCAATTAGGATTGTTTTTGCGGGGACAGTGAAATGTGAAATGTTAGGGGAGTGTGGGAACATGCTCACCTGCAAATATATGTTTAAAATAAAACACTTAAATGCCAATTTCTGGTGACTTGAAAACAGAATATATGCACTGCACTCACGATTTTGAATGGACTAAATGTATTTGGTTACTGAAATGAGAGGACACAGGCTGTCAATATAAAATATAATTTCAGATTATATTTTTGGAGGGGACAAAACCTAGATTAATATGATGTTTGTCAAAGCCACAGGGAGCAACTCGAGAGCCACATGCGGTTTAGGAGCCGCAGGTTGCAGACCCCTGGTTTAGGGTAATAACAAAACCTCTCCACTTTTCGTATTGGTTACTCGGCAAATTAACCGAAATCGCAAAGTTACTCCAGAGGTTGTATGGTTAAACCAGTTACCTTCCTTCGTAGAATATGCCATCTTTGTATGGCCCACTAAGTATTTGTTGTGGGCAGTGATGCTGCTGCTAGTGTCATCTAGTGTTACAAACATATTTTACGAAGGCAACAAAGAAATTCAAATGCATTTCAACATGTCGGTTTGTCCACGAGGGGGAGCTCAAGATGAACAAATACCCATTATGAGTAGAGTAAGAAACACTGAAGTGTTTCTAAGTATCTAGCTCGAAGTTGGCCTTGAGCATCTGAGTGATATATGACAAGTTATAAGCATAAAACTATAGGTTATAACACGCGACTTTTTCCGCGTACTGTGGAATGAAATTATTCATCAATGGTGATTGTTGTCAGTGTAGTTATGAAGGGTAATCGGCGTAATGCTATCTTGACGGTGCTGTTTAGCTACCGTACAGTAAGTACCGTAGCGGTTTAGTTTGTTGTACAGTAGGCATACGACGTACGCTAGTGTACCGTACAGTACTGTAACTTACAAAAAACTATTGACAATTTAATCACATTACCGTACCGGTACCGTACACTGCCAAGACTGGTCTTTGCAACGATTTACTATTACGTGACAATGTCTCAACTTCTCGACTCTGAAGAGACTACTCCTTTGCTTAAAGATGACGCAAGTAGGTAGGTGACCTCATATTCTGGGACCAGTGATTACTAGGCTAATGATCGACCGTCCACTGACCCACACATCCAGTGGCAGTATGGTACGGTAGTTAGTGGCTTTGGTGCCTCTACAATGATCATCGACATATAGCTCCAATGGAGTTCTGAGAATTTACACACAACAATTTTGTTAATTTTGGTTTGTTACCTTTCGTTTTAAAGAGGCATAACATAAAATAAGGAATTATTTTATGTGTCATGACTGTTATTTTAGTATATATGTGTATTGTCACACGTTTGTATGCATGCTTATTATTTCAGTCGCCTTGACGTAAAGGAGAAGCTTGTGTTAAAAATAGTTGCCAACAAATTATCAACCACGACCAACTTCCCATTTGCATTTGACATGCTCAATTTCAACTCCTGAGGAAACGTAACTAAATAGGCGTTCCCATGCCAATTTTCTGCTGTGTTCATACAGTAGATTGAATACTTCAGGAGTATGATCGAGGTTTACACACAAAACAATAAATAAATAAATAAATAATATATGTGTGTGTGATTGTGTGTATGTTTGTGTGTGTGTATATATATCTAT
>JAODOY010073385.1:0-15951 GCA_025399855.1 Forbesichthys papilliferus
TGTGTGTGTGTGTGTGTGTGTGTGTGTGTGTGTGTGTGTGTGTGTGTGTGTGTGTGTGTGTGTGTGTGAGAGAGAAATAGTGATGTCCTGCAGGCAGACTGTAATACATTTTTTCAGGGAATAGAACATTAATAAGAGGTTGAAGCAAGACACAGATACATTATAATTCTTCTAAACAGTACTGCATGTGACCGCAATATTTGAATCAGCCACAAATCACACAGTATCTCAATAAACAAATATATATAAATAAGGCTATTTAACAAATCTGCTGTCTAGCCATTTACAGAGAGACGACATACATGTTCATAAAGTGTCACATATATCCAAACATTATGTTTTCTTATAAACAAATGGTCTACCCTTATTCGTCTCTTACAGAAAACAAGACAAGCTTGAAAACTGCATGTGTGTAGCCCAGTTGCATCACTATGGAGGCATATGAGCAGCCAGGAAAGGTGGGATGACCACATGGTTAATCACCTTGAGAATCCCTGAATGAATGGCAGCTTTGAACAGGCAGGAGATACAACACATCTTAAACAGGGATCTCCTGTTGCATTTCATCCCCCTCCAAGCCCAAGCAGATTTGAGTATAGAGCACAATGTATTTTTGTATGAGTGTATGCATGGATGGTTTTGTCTAAAATACAATTATTATTTTTTATTATTTTAGTATTTTACTACCACTTGTAAGAGTTCAGTGGTTTGTCCGATATGTACATTTTGTTATTGTTATTTATTTTCTTGTACATTCTTAAAGTACATCCTTAACATGGCCACCAGAGCATGCTCCAAGCAAAGTGCCAATTGCCCCGAATCTGCCTACCTACAGAAGGAATAGAAATGTGGACAAAGCATGAAAACCAGAAATAGTGCCTAGCCATGTCTTGTTCTGAAGGCAGGGTTTCGTCCTGGTTTAATTTGCTGGCCCATCTATAGAGCTTAAAAGCAGAAAGCTTTTAAATTATTTGCACATGTACCTCATTTTGCTGGTTTGAGATGAGGAGCTAGGTAAGTTACCTCCTGTCATATATGACAGCCACTCCGGCCTGCTAATTCCAGCATGCTTGATTTTTCCAGGAACATCACAATATGAAGAAACTACAATACCAGAGTGCAAGGAAATTCCACATTAAAGGTGGAGACAGCGATTATAAGATAATACACTTGCATGTATGTGCATTCTTCACAGCCCACAACAATTTGCTCAAAATGAACAAATCTTTTTACTGACTCTGAACTTATGATTCCTTTGCGTGCAAACGGGTCTTCTGAGTCTTTGATTCTTGTAAAGGCTGCCGCAGCAATATTGTCCCAATGTAGCTGTACACTAAATGAGCTTCCAATACTGTACTCTCTTTTAATCAGACTGCAATTTGAGTGAAAGTAATCTCCAGTCTGTCATTCAGGGTTCACATGATAGGGACACGCTTACCCAAACGAAGGAAAAGATGTGGGTCTTGTGTTAATTGGGAAAGAATTTAAAATAATAAAATGGTCTGGGTCTTTTGATCATTGTTTGGGTCACATGACACTCGCTTGAGCAAGAGACTTAAGCAAACCATATGATTTCTACCACTCTGTAAAGTTAACGTTGATCCTTAAAGTGATTTGTTACTAAATGGAAACATAATTATTTACATAAATCAATCCACTGAGCCAAAAACTTAGAACATTGTCGTAGACTGACATTTTAAGCTTTTCAGAAAACAGGTGATTCAAATTATTCAAATAATCTTGATCTTATTTTCTTTGCTCACATTACACCACCTGGAGCAACAGATACTCAAAATAACTGAGATACTCATTCTTTACAGTGAACAAAAATCAAAGATCAGGTTTACTCAGAAGATCTGGACTTTCCATCACTAATCGGAACACAAACAAAGTGGTGCAGACCGTGTGTTCAATTTGGGGGATGTAGCTTCTGAGGTAACACACTATGGAATCAAAGGGAGAGGTGTTTATTTGTTGATCGAGGTCAAATGTCAACAAACTTTCTCCAGCATTGCTGACCACAACTTTAATGTCTATTAAAGACCCTAATTAAAGTCAACATTTCTACAGAGCCTTTGCACGCTGTATTTGTTACTGATTTCAGAAGTGTTATCAACGCCACAGTGTCGTCTGTTAGCATAACTGCAGCGATCCAGTATTTAGACCGCGTGTCATTGATTCTTGGATCACAGACAGGCTAAAGTGTCTGCATCACCTCAATGTGAGGTTCCTGTTTTTGTAGACAGAAAGAGAATGAACATAGATTTTGGGGAAGGTTGTGCACTTCCGTCAGAGAAACCCTAGAGCCACACCGCACACGTGGCAGATATTTTTACCTGCTACACCAGCTGCACTTTTGTGGTGTGCAGCTGTGTCGACTTTGTAGTAGAGCTACATGGGTAAATGTGTTTCTCACCAAGTATTTAAGTCTATTGAAAATGTAAAGTGACATAAACTTACAGTAAACTCCAACTGTGGTAAACTGCATGAGCACATTGCACAGAAAGCAGGCATCAACTGACACAGCATTCCATTTAAACACATTTGAATGGATTGTTTTTTCACAAAAGCATTCCTGTATAGATTTTGTTTCTTATAAAAGGTCTGAGTAGCTGCGCATACTGAAAAATGAAACTCGCACTCGACCTCTCGCACAAGATATTGCTTCATTAAATTAAAAGACAAAATTTGATATTTCATCCAAAGCATGTGGACTGAGAAAAGTGTGTGGACTGAGAAAAGTAAGCTGCATATTCCTTTAAGAAATGTAATTGGTTTTATGATTTAGCTGTGTGTTGTATCAAAATCAGTTTAAACGTAGAAGACCCTCTGAGCTACATGAAACTAATTTAATGACTTCTGATGACAGTTAAGGTATTAATCAGAGCTGCATTTTTGCATGTAAAATTACAAGCACATATTGTAAAACATTTTGTTTTCTCTTGTCAGACTGTATTTGCTCTAACCAAGACCAGGCGGTGGTCTTGGCTTTGAAGGGTAATGTGATCTTCATCTTGCACATTTGCACAAAGTTAATTGGCCTGGTATTAGGGTGACCAGATCCCAACAAACCAAATGTGGGACAAAGCGTATGTTTGTGTGGAACAATGTGGAACATCTTACTATTGCTGAGAGGTCGTCAAAAAGCTTGTCATAACGTCTGTAACGTATAGTTTATTATCTTATCCTATCTATGCATTGTCCTCTGTTGATTCAGTAGCACACAGACTATGCAGGGTACAGGTTAGACGTTCACCATTTATAGTTATCACATTACAACACGTTAAAAGTATTTCCAAACAACAAAAGTACTAGATTGAGATGCATGTAATTTAATATGCAATATGCATTTAACTTGTTCATATATTACACTTTTGTCCATCCTAGGCCCTACATTTGAAATTTTCTTTGCTATCCTGAGTCTGTCTGGGAAGATGAACAGTGCCAGCGTATTCCCTTAGTCATTTGCCCTGTATGATTGGGAGTGCTGTACAATGTGGTAAATGTTATTCCAGCTGTTACCTTATCTGTCCGACAATCATCTTTGGTCTTCAGCGGGAATGCCACCATTGATCAGGATGTCTCTTTTTGAGCCACACACGTTTTTTGTGAAACTCGCACACTGTCATTCACATTGTATTTCCATTCCCCACCCCCATCCTGTGTACAATTGGAAAAATAACTATTGCAAACATTGCAGGTGACTAAGAATCCTCTGCACCTGCTTCACCAATGTTGTTTCCCAATTCCCGAGTCCATAGCTTCCATAATTTTTTAGAGATTTGCTGTGTGACTTGTGATCGTGATCCCTTGCAGTTTTAACAGTTGGGCGTGGCGTAGGCGGTGAAGTTGGTGACAGACAGGTTTATTTCACAGGTGTGCAGTTTGATTGGCATTAAACACAGCCACGTGATGGCAGTCTTCGCTGCCTACAACCATAGGACAAATGCCAGATTAGAAAAGCATTAGAAACCTACGAAAACGAGAGCCAATGAAAGCGCGGGACATCGTCTCAATATGTGGTATGTGGAAAAAGGGTTTAAAATACTGGGCTGTCCGCACAAAGCAGGACATCTGGTCACCCTACCTATTTTTACTGACGAATTGAATCAAGATTACCTCTAACCACATACTGTAAATATACATGTTCATGTAGTGCATTGAAAGTAAGTTGTAATATGCCAATTAAAATAGAAAAACGGCTTTATGTAGGCTCATTGCATTTTAACTGCACAATGATATAGAATTGATATAGAATTGATATAGAATAATGATAGATAATTTGAATGGTTTGAATTGAATTGCAATTCCAAATGCCTTGGAATGTATATATTATATATATATATATTAAAGTTACAAGCACATACTGTATACAAATAGTATGCATATATAATCAAGACTAAATACTGGTCTGCAACATTATTTACATAAGTTGGACATATCAACCAACACGATACATACATTCCTTGAACACACTGAGTCATGTTTCTGTGAGATTAAGGAAAAGATAACAACAGGGAATATAACTGATATTAAAGTAAATGTTCTTCTTTCGCAATACCCTAATGAATAATTTGATTTTCACTGATATTTTTACACACAGATACAGTACACTGTTAACTAAAGCTGTACTGGAAAGTAGTCCAATAAACTGTAGCCCTAATTAAACATTTACAAAATAGAAAAACAAATGAAACTATTTCAAAGACAACTTTATTTGGGAAACTCCTTTTATCCTAAGGACACGGTCAACTGTTCCTCACCAGTGGTATTAGCTTGTTCTTCCACTCACTACCTCTTATCGTAATCCTGTGCTCAATCCTGCATCTCCTAGCAAAGAACATAGCATAATGAGATCATTAGCCGTTCTATCTAATCTGGCTATTTACTGTGTGGGTTTAGCGGGGAATTAACTGGCTAAATCTTGTTCAAAGGCTTTGACCTGGTGGATCTTGGGGCATGTCATCTTAACCATGGTGATATGGTTAGAGTCTGTGCCTCCTTTATAGACTGGAGTTTGTATTTTTATACAAATAAGCCTCTATCAATACAGATTTAGAATTTGCTCTGAAAACCAGCCAATAGCAATGATTTTTATGATAATCATGATGTCTGTGAGCTTTCTTTTTAAACTGACTCCGGGAATAGCTCAAGAAAATGCATGTTTTTGTGATATCATAAAGCTTGGCATAAAGCTTGGCATAAAGCTGGGCATACACTCTGAGCTGCACGAGTCACTAATAATCGGACCGTGCAGTGTAGGGGGATACGAGGAACGAATAACGGCTCCCGACCACGCGACGTACGCTGAATGTCTGACATGTCCAAAATTTTGGTGGGCTTTCGTCAGGCTCTCGCACAGTTGAAGCAGAGATATGAGTCGATTTCTCAAATTCATTGCCTTTTCCCCTCACTGCGCCTGTGCAAGTGTGTGAAAGCTCCATGGTGACACACACCACACGTGATACATATGGACAGAGACTTGGCTATGGCTGAGACTATGGCTAGCATTGCCTGTAGGCTACTTGCCTGTAGGCTGTACAGCCTACAGAGCAGCCTACTTGCCTTGCAGGACGTTTCTGCCTTGCTATCATTCTGAAGGCTACAACACTTCCATATAGCTACATGCTCACCTGCATGTGATATCCTACTGTAACTGTACATTAATCACAGTTACAGTAAACTACTATTTTTTAGGGTTTTAAACAAATCTATTTTTAATAGTAATTGAGTAATAGTTATAAGCCTATTTAATGTAGGTTATTAGGCTATTAGCTGCATTGATGGGAAGAGCGTAAACTATGTTATTTCAGTGAAATTGTCATAACGTTATTATTATTGTTATTGTAGCCTAATGACAAAAATAAATACATTAATGTCTGTCTGCATTGTAGACGGGGGGCTCCAATCGGACATCATTTTATTCACGAAGTGTATGCCTGGCTTAAGGCCTGATCATAAATTGGTGCAAATGCCACAGCTATAGAAATGATGCAATGGTCTTGCAAGATGAATGCCAATTGCATTCACATCATTTAGAAGATGCTTACACAAAGATATTTCCACAGTTCTTTGGATGGGAGTTGCAAACACTCATGTACGTACTGTACTATCTCAAGCGCAGCAAAAGCATCTTGGCCAGAATGCACCAAGCGCACTGTGTGTCTTTGCATTGTACGTTGCGTGGCACTGCCCTCTAAACGTAAACTGCGACACCCAACAGCAATGGAATCATGAAGATGCCCTTGTAGAAGTGTGAGAAGAAGACAAACAGACCTAGGTTGAACAAAGCAACGGATTCTGTTAACAGGGCACAAGGGAGCAAATCCACTATGCACGTCTCTTCGGCCAGCGTCTTCTTCTGCTGTCATTTGTGTTATCTATGCTAACGATGAACCAGAATTAGTGGCTAAATATACAATGGGACTGACAACACTGGAATTAAAATGGAAAAAATACATTCTATCAAGTCTTCATCTCATTACAACTAGCCCATTTTTGGGCAGAGACTACAATAATGAGCGGTTGAATTGAAGAGGAAATGTATAATGTATTATCTCCTCTTTTTAGCACAAGGATGATAGGAAGGACAGTTTCTGTGGGATGTGTTCATAGACTTGAGTGTGTAAGTGTGTGTGAGTATGTGTGTGTGTGTGTGTGTGTGCGTGTGAGTGTGTGTGCGTGTGCACATGTGAAATCTTATCTGGATCTACGCACAGTGGATCTGGCTCAACCCTGGTGAGTGAAATGGGGACTCCCAAAGGCAGAGAGCCAGAGAGCGAGACACACTAAATGAGTTAGAGAAATTGTGTTCAAACAACTACAATAAACATGTGAAGGATTGTTAAGGACAGCTCTAACCCTTTGATTCACTGCAAGAAAGCAGCATGATGATAAGAAACTCAACCGCTGATGTGCTGGAGGAAATATACCAATTGGTTGCTTAATGTACTTACTGTAATATACCCATGGTCAACTATATTAGGGCTGGGTACTGCCAAGGATGTGTATCACTATAAAGGGGTCACAATACGATATTTTGATACATTGTGATCGGATACATATTGAAATACTCATGTAATTTACTGAAAATGTTTAAATAGAGCTGAAAATACAACTTTACTGGTGTACCACCTGAATACCATATACATAAAAATATTGATAACTCAGCTAAATTGATAACTTAACAGACAATTTGATTAAAAACTATTTAATTACATATTTCCATTCCCATGTATTATAATGGTATTTGCATTGCACACTGTCACTGAAGGAGTTACCCTGCCCGGCGGAAGCACGGGGCCCCCGTCTGGAGCCAGGCCCAGATGGCGGGCTAGCCAGCGAGCGTCTGGTGGCTGGGTTTGCCATGGAGCCCAGCCAGGCACAGCCCAAAAAAGCAACGTGGCGCCTCCCTCTCTGTCCTATGAGTCCACCACTCATGGGAGGAACCGTGGGGGTCGGCTGCGCTGTCACATGGGTGGCAGTGAAAGTCAGCGGCCTCGACGGACCAGACCCGGGCAGCAAAGGCTGGCCCTGAAGATTATCTAAGTACTTGAAATCATTGGCTACACATAGCCTATACCGAAATATAACTGACAATATTTAATTTTCTGATTTCAGGTAAATACGTATATTAATTAGTTATCTACAACCAGGAGCTAATGCAGCTAAAAAAATGTTGATACACCTGAATATTGCTATATTACGATACTGTATTGGTTCTCTAAAACACTGAAACTTAATTTTTTTGTTAAAGGGACCATGTACAAAGCACATTAACCTCAAAAGAGAGGAAAGATGCTTGTTAACAGATTTAGCTTCAAGCTATTTTCCATCTACAGTCCCTGAGTAAATTTACATACATGTATGTGTTTCTGTTCATTTTTGTAGCAGCACCACACACTATGACACAATATATCGTCTTGCTTACAGTATCGCAATATATGGCAATATATTGCAATATATCGAATTGTGGCCCCTGTATAGTGATATGCATCATATCGACAGATTCTTGCCAATACACAGGCCTATTGCAAAAGCGATTTATTTTTACTTTCTGTTTGGTTGCTTGGCCATATACTGTATTTCTTGGCCAGTGTTGTGCAGATAAAATGGAAATGCTCATCCCAAGAGTGTGGTGCATTGAGATTTAAGAAACCAAAACACACATACATGCATTATTGTTTTATTTATTAATACAGAGCTACAGCGGCAACACAAATTTGCTATTTAATAAGCAGGAACTCCAATTCCATGGCTGGTAAAGAAAAGTGAGGTAAATTAATTCAATTTCACAGTGAGTTGGTGAGAGGTGAAGACAGGCTGGCCAAGGCTTCACTAATTAGCCATATCTGTCACTATTGATTGTATCAGCCTATGTTGTAGCATGCTACTTCACTGCAGTACACACAAACATGTGTAAGCACACATGTCCACTTCCTAGTACTAACTATTCCCCTCCCCTACTGGGAAAGGGAATTGGACTCATTCATCCTGGTTAATTGTAGCAGGATATGTAGTCAATGACTGTAGCTCATAGCTGAAGTGAGTGGAGGAGTGGAGACCACAGGAGTGGTCATGGAGGGGACATTGTGTTTGTTTGGAAAAACACACAAACACCTAACCACATTGTGCACTTCAATTTGGTTAGGTTTGTAAATGTACCAAGCCTGATGTGCTTGGTACAGACGGCTACACAGGAGAGAGGGAATGTGTGTGTCATGTGTGTACCATAGTTAACCCAGATAAAGCTTGTGCAAAACTAGCAAAATAATTACAGTATCACGACAGCTTTTGCTCCCATTCGGGTCTAGTAATTATCACCACACCGTTGAATAATTACAGTAGCAAGAAATTGCAATTAACCGATTGTGGGATTGTTCCTGAAAACTCCTCAGCTAAAATGTATGTGTATGTGTGTAGGTTTTGTTAGAACACTGGATTTAGCAGGGGGTCTGGGGGTCTGGGGCTCCTCCCCCAGGAAGATTTGAGCATCAAACACTTAATTTCTTGCATTCTGCTGAAGTTAAGGGAACAATGTGTGCATTTTCTTAATCAAAGTATGGTGGTAATGCCCTGCATTATAAAGGAAAATACAAATAAACAGGAAACATGCACAAGAGTGTGTTTGAGAAATACCCAGAAGATTACTCCAATGAGGCCTAGTCCCTATCAGAAGACATATTATAGTGCTTATAAGAGTCATATATTGGTAATTCTACCTGAATTAGTCTGAGCTTTTCTACAACATTCAGTATATTAATTTAGCCACAATACTGTATCATATGTTTTATGTATTTATCTAATATATTATATGTGATATATAATGTAAGACTACCAATTTATTATAATTCTACTCAATTATCTTAAATTAGAAATAGCACATGAAAGATACATGTTTGCCTATCATGATTCCTGACATCCGTCTGTCATAAAACATGTGCCACGATGATCTGCTTCACTCACCTGTATTTGTGTATGAATAATCTATATCTCTATATATTTTTTCTCTGCCATCCCTCCCTTCCTTATTTCTTTATTGTTTTAAAGGATTATCTACAATTTGCATAATCAAATGTTTAGAAAGAATTAAGACAAGATGGGTCAAAATTAAAAAATGTCTTGGTCTCTAGCTGCTGATAAACTTTTCAGTCAATAATAGTGTTTCACTAGTGAGACTTGTTCAACTCTCCAATAGTTCCTGTGCTGAATATACTGTAGTATATTGTAGTAGAGAGTACTGTAGACTTGTACTACATGTCCAGTAAGACAAAACAATTGGCCTGCAATTCATTAAGTTAAGCTCCTTATTGCACCTCTAGAAAAGCAAAGTATTCCTGAGTTCTCTGAACAGAGTTGCAGGGCCACATAGTTCAAGGCCGAATTCAGTCTGTTTTGACTTGTTGAGGGGCAATGGGCTGATTTATAATAAGATATACTGTAATAGGCTGATAGGTTTTCCCTGCCTTAAAGTATGCTAAGATACTTACAAAGACAATCTGTGTCTAGGAAATGTTTTAAGAGCTGACCTGATTGAGTTCATGACAACAGATTGTATTTAAACAAACGGCAGACAACCTGTCCTAAACTCTCCTAACTCCATCTGTCCCTAGCTCTTACGGATCATTTTCTATTGGGTAGTTCTTCGGTTGGAAATCATCTCAGCTGTCCACACTCTAAACGTAAATCCTAACTGATTGCTATAATCTCAGTAGTGCATATTATGAATTAATTCTTCATCTTGCTCAAACCATTATTGGCATAATTGGCTTTCTATGTGCCAAAGTCTAATGCTAAACTCAATCAACTGACAGACATGCCAATTAGTAATAATGCAGGTCTAAAAAAAAACCTGAAATAGGAAAAAATATTTAGCATAGGCCATGTTACTTCGACCATTCAATGCGTCTGTTTGTTTATAATAAATTGTTTGCCTATTAGGAGCGCAACATATAGTGAAATTCCCTATTACATTTTTGTGAAAAGCTCATGGTGGTGATACTGCTTGTTGATAATCTGGAGTGAAAGAGTGTGCTCTCTGTATTCACTCACATCATTGTGTGCCATTAGGGTTGCACGATATTAACAAAATGTGATATTGCAATATTGATCATGAAAACTGCAATGTTGATATTTATTTAGATATTTTTTAAACATACCGGTAAGTAAAAACACAAAAGTTATGGGAAATACTGTATATCAATATATTAAAATAGATTGATAACGTATCAAAAACAACACTGTCGTACTGGACTGGTACATCCACAGTAAATCCAAGCTGCCGAGGAGGCATTTATTTAGCCGCTAATGTTCCCTCTTCAATCTCCATTGTGTTGTTGTCTTCCTCAACCACACATTTGACTTTTTTGTCTAAATCAAACACTAAGCCACACAACGGATGCATCAACGGACCACCAACGTCCAACAGACGCATCTCTCCACAACATAAACACAATATTGCATACTTTCTGCAACATTTTCCATGTGATATTGCAATAACGATATTCCGTTGATATATTGTGCATCCCTAATATTCGCTATACTTTTCTCCACTCTATGGGCACGCCTTCAGGTATTATAGTAACATACGGTATTTTGTTTTGAGAGCACATGATCCTCTGTATCCGCCCATCACCTTTTTGCATATACGGGACTCGTGGCTTTAATACATAAAGAATGCCCCCCTCCCGCCGGCACACATTGATGTTATACACATTTATTTTATAAGGGCTTTATTGTTTTTTACACTGTATACACAAATAATTTGTGGCCAATATTGAAATGCGCATTACTTACACAGGCACTGTAGACAGCTCTGGGGTTCTGCAAAGGTGGGCCTACAGTAGTGTCATGCGGATTAGTGGCACAATGCCCCATGTAATGTACATGTGTTGTGTTACTCACAGGTAAGATAAAGTGAGAAATGAATGTAGAGTATTGATTATCAGTCAGGTGTTAGTGTGTATGTAGTAAGTGCATGTCTAAATAATTAGGTGTAATATATAAACTAGATAAGATGTGGTTGATTCTCTGTTTAGATACCAACAGTAGTGTCATGCACAATACAGATCAGTGGCGCAATGCCCCATGTAATGTACATGTGTTGTGTTACTCGCAGATAAGAAAATAAACGCTACGTTTATGAAACACACGCTTGGGTGTCGTCAAGTACTTTGATCCCAAGTGTGACACATATCTGTGTTTCTGAAGGGAGCTGGGTAAAATGTATGTGGTGCTGGGTGTGCTGTAGCATCAATTAAAAGAGTGTTGAAATGCCAGATCTGAGAGATAGACAGAGTACAGTATACTATTAACATTTGAATACATGATGTAACATGAGTAAAAGATTCTGATAAATCTGCAAATTACATTGTATTTACATCCAAGTGTATTACAGTTTTGTGTATTGTTTAGGTACTTTTTTCATAATGTGACCAATTTTTAAAGGTGCTGTAATATGCTGCAGTCCTGATTCCTACAGAAAACACACTGCTTCACTGTAACATCCGGCATAACTTTAATTTCTTTAGAAATGTAACCCAATAAAATAAATTGACCCCATATTTGCTTGGGCCCAAGCCCACCTCTATAGATCCATTTACGCTTTACAAACAATGATGACATTTTACATTAGCCTGCACGCGCGATTTTGGTGCAGAAGTATGATGGAGTCGATGACTTGTCCTTTGGTCAAATACGCAACAGCATTAACCACACACAATCACATTTAATTGCTTGCAGCCACATCGGCAAAATGCCTAAAAGACGCTGGTTGACATAGCGTGCGAAAATAATCCTCTGACATGGTGAAATATTGACTGTTTTTAGCTAGGTAACGTACTTTAGCATATTGTTTGCGCTTACTGTGTTTCACTCCATTGGGCCTAGTTTGCATGCTGTCTCTGCCTGTATTTACGATTACTTTTGCATAAATATTTCCCAGCTATAAAAATTTAGTTCTGGGTTTTCTACCTTGTTATTAGTGCATCCCGTCAAACAGCAGCTACGATGGCTTTGTTTGTTTTTTTTGTTAGCAGACTAAAGTGCAAGGGGGTCGTGCCAGAATGTGTATGTCTTCCAAAAACTGACCAAAAATGGAAAAAGTGCATTTTATGGGTTGCATTCCCGCAGTTTGTAGATATTTAAACTGGTAAAAAAGGACAGGGAATTATTATCTATGAGGACACATAGCGGGTGAAATAATGAGTCATAAGGATAATTGCAAAAGTTATTATTTATTTAAGTTGTATATGGGGCTTGGGACTTCTGCAGGATGAGCTGCGTGCAGATATGTTGGCGTGATGTCGAAAGTAAATGGGAATGGGTCTATATATTTTGCAGGCTCCTGGGTCACAAACTCTAGGATTTACAGTACAGTACACCTTTATCCCTATGCTCCATGATGAAGTGCAAGACGTGTTCAGTCAACTCCTTTTGTAGGGTTATCAATTGTGGTTTGCACCATGTCATTTACTGTATGGTGTCGTTATTTATATAATCATGGATCCTAATGTAGTTGTTTTTACTTTAAAAACATATTTTTTCATTCTGTAATTCAAAGAAACACATTAGGTTACTGTAAAATATAAATTTACACTGTAAAAGCCAACCCACACAGTAGCACTGGAACCAGACAATTTGGTCCCAGGCGATTAGACCAATGGTTACAATGATGGCAGCCCAGATAAAGATGAAAGCAGTTTGGCACAGTTCACTTCACCCCACTATAAAAGGTGGCACACAAATCGTACGCACGTGCACAATTTCTCGCTATGGCAGATGGGCGTACACACAGCAGTGGTATGCACACACAACTGAGCAACTGCAGAGGCAGTCGACAACCAGACAAGAGTCACAGTCACGTGATATGGTAGTGAAGCCTCTCTCCTGGCTAATTTGAAAACAGGTCTTCAATCTGTGTCTGACTCTGTAATCTAACCAGCCATTTGTTATTATCATAACAGAGATAAGGGGCAACAGAACTATGACAACACAATGAAACCAGAGCCCAAACGCATACCCCAGCCAAACTCTGTACTGGACAGGCCAAGCGCTTTCTTCATGCATGTTTTATTGCTAGCTACTGTGCAACTGCAACACAGACAGACATGCACTTTAGAGCAGAATTTAAAATGAAAAGGGAGAAAGATAGAAAGATAGAAAGAGTTCAGTGAGTTCCTTGACTGTAAGACAGTAAACCGTCAGTAGACCTACTAGAGTAATATAAACCTAAAGGCGTGTGGTAGTCTCTTTTAATGTAAATAAATGTCAATGGCATGGGTGTGTATTTATGGCAGTTCAATCAGAAAGCTGGACATTTTTTGGGACACAAAGCTTTTCTTCTCACTGTCTAAGAGTTATAGGAGACTCAGTGCCAGGCTGTGAGGGCCCAGTAGCTTCCGCCTGAGTTCTGTGGGGGAATTACAGCTAACCTGACACACCAGATGGATGTGTCTGTTAGACACATCCATCTGGGGAGCCGTCCATTCACACTGTTCTAAAAGGGCAGACGCTTTCAAAAAAATACTTGGCATGTGGTTGTACGAGACTGTGAACAAACAGAGCCACTCTTGCAGAAGAAACTTCAGGAGAAGAGTATTATATATATATATACTGTATACTATATAAAACATATTATATTTTCATCAAGAAAAACCTTTTCTTTGCTCTTCTAATACATTCTAATAAAATTAATGCTTTTGCAGCATCTACATTCAACTCTGTAGAACTTGTCATTGTTTGGAGTTGTTTTCAAGTCGCCTTCGTCACACCTAAACCACTAGCTAACTAGCTAACAGTATAGGCATACGAAGCTGATTAACCACACGCTAGGTATACCGGCCTGTTTTCCAAGTTCTCCAGACTGATTCTCGAGGAAAAGTTCATCTGAAGCTTGCGAGATCAGGATGGTCTTGTGAGGCTACATTGCAGCTGCTTTGTTGTAGTGTGTGTGTGTGTTTGAACCAGATTCTAGTGACAGAATGGATTTCCCTTTCTTCTGTGAATCAGTCAACCCTCTATCCCTGTCTGGTGTATTTGTGCTAATCTGGATTCACAACAGCACCATCCCATAAGAATCCATTTTACTATGCTTCAAATTACGAGCTTGTGGTCGAACCACCAGTGGTTGGGACCAATCAGCATCCTAGGAGGAAATACTGGCAGCTACAGGTTCATGTGACGTTATCCCTTGATAGACAGTGATAGACAGATGGTTCATCCACTCAGCGACCAAGTATTCTTTGAACTTGCCTGCCCTTATACTCTTTAATTTGAGAGAGAAAGGGAAGCGTTGTAATATGTAATAATGCTATTTTTACTTATTTTAAAGGTAAATGGTAAAATATTGAACTGCATATACAGTAGAGCTTTTCCAACCTTCCGAGGCTTTACAGGATTGCCTATCATCAACTGCTCGCACACATTCATACATCGATGGTGGTGTCTGCCGTGCGATGCTCCACCTGACCACTGAGAGCAGTTACTGTAGGGTTAGGTGTCTTAAGGTGTCTTAAGGGTTACATACATGCCTCAATTACATTATAAGCCCCCCCCTTCCGGAACCTTTACTTTCTGACCTAGCTAAACATTTTTGTGACGTCGGTTCAGCCACAGCTCGCACTACCGGATGCACATACTAGAGTGTCCCTTTGACATATGAGTGCAGTACAGCTACTTCTCTACTGTCTTTTGCCTCTTTTCTCACCTCTTCTTGTATTTTTAACCTCTTGCTGCACCAACATCCCACCCCCCCCCCTTCTCTCTCTCTCTCTCTCTCTCTCTCTCTCTCTCTCTCTCTCTCTCTCACTCCCTCTCTCTCTCTCTCTCTCTCTCTCTCTCTCTCTCCCACCCCACGCCCACCCCCCTCTCCCTCAGGTACTTCATTAGCATACTCTACATACATACATTTTGGCTTCCGATGGAATTTCAGGAAACCACTGCTGGTACATTGCTGCAGGGCACCGCCAGGCAAGGAGCTCTGGAGTTCAGCGCGTGTGTGTGTGTTCGTTTGTGTGTGTGTGTGTGTGTGTGTGTGTGTGTGTGTGTGTGCATGCGTGTGTGTGTGTGCATGTGTGTATAGTGTCTGTGTGTGCGTGTGTGTGTGTGTGTGTGCGCATGTGTATAGTTGTGTGTGTGTGTGTGTGTGTGTGTGTGTGTGTGTGTGTGTGTGAGTGCATCAGAAGCAGGTTGTTGGCACTGTGCCACTGTATAATTATATCACGAGGGCAGTTAGGGGGACTACAGATTACACATTATACAGATTATGATGTAGGTGGCTCAGCTCTCTTTTCGTCACAACAATACGGTAAAGTGAGTGCAATACCGCCCCCGCTGCTCCGATTCTCCAACCAATCTCTCGCTCCATAGTCCCCTTACTCGCGAACAAGACCCCGAGGTACTTGAACTCCTTCACTTGGGGTAAGGACTCATTCCCCACCTGGAGTAGGCACT
>JAODOY010073396.1:0-15950 GCA_025399855.1 Forbesichthys papilliferus
CTGGTCATTAATCCTCACAGGAGTGAAGACAGTTGGGTTCTTCTTGAAATCTATAATTAGCTCTTTGGTTTTGGACATGTTGATGTCCAAAAGGGATGACTTGCACTAATCTGTAAAGTTTGTCACTACAGGGCCATTGTCAGGGTCATCACTTGTAAGCAAGGACACAATGTGTCTTATTGTGATATAGCTTGATACTATTGACAGGACAGATACTCAACAACAAACATTCGGCAAAGAAAGTAAGTAAACACAGGAATTGTAAACAGCTGATCTTATGTTGTTACAGCATTGTGGGTGGGAAAATAGATAAATCTATACTTGGTGTGTTTCATACAATCAAAAGTATGCCTTTTGTGTGACTGCTAAACTAAGTAACTTACAACTAAGTAATTTTGAATGCATGAATGTTTTAATAAAACATGGGTTCAATTCTTAATACTGAATAGCAATAAGCCTTTACTATAAATCAACACAATAAATTAAAACAAGTGTTGCTAAAACTGCATTTTCATCCAAGATGACATGTCACCTGAGGCAGTTATGCAATCAGTAATACCAGGATGTTTGTCAGTGATTATAATCAAACCCTAGTGACTCAAATGTAGTTATTGATAAGATAAACAGCACGAACAGCTACACAAACACAAGTATTTGATATTCTGCTCTAAGGTGACCATTCCAGTGAAATAATTATAGTATATGTAAGAGATGTACAGTATATGGGAGCAAACACAGAGTTGACATATACAGTACATTGTGTTTATATTTATTAGGGCTGGACGATATTACCTAAAATCAAAATCACGGTTAATTGAACATTGTACCTCGATTACAATTAATGAAGGATTATTTTGCCTATGTTTGTCTTTTGTTTGAGTTCTCCATTTGCTTCCATGCAGCTGTGTTGACGGGGCAGAGTCACCTAATTACACACGCGGTAATTAACAGTATAAATAGTTTTCACTTTTGTAAAAGTTATTTGTAAAAGCAGGATAATGTAGTGTTGCTAGCAATGGTCTTAAACATTAAATAATAAAAGCTTCATGAGTCATAAATATTAGCTTAAAGTAAAATATATTGACAGTCAAAAATGTACTTACCCTGCTGTGTTATTACCCGGTAAGGTACGGTACTGTCAGTCACATCATGCATTTCGATTGGGATCGCTTCCCTCACTGCAGCTACCAACTGTAGGCATTTCAGTCTGTGATCTTTCAGAACCATTGTTCCAGAAATAGTATTTCCTTAAGAGTGTCTCATTAAAATAGTTTGCTAGCCTACATGCTGGTGCAAAATTTACCAAGAAAGTGGGCGGCGCCAGAAATAACGTTATTTATTTCCTTTCGAAGCTGGAAGGAAGTTATCTGGAACACTGTAGAAGAGGTGTAGATAGATTAACAGTAAACCCACCCGGTTTTATATAGTAAGTTGTCTGTCATGCATATAGGAGTCTGTTCTGCTCGGATAAAGGCTTAATGTGACGCCTGCAGTGTTACGAGCCAGTAATTATCTGAAGGATAGATTTGATTTACGCCTGTCATGGTTACCATTGATAGTAAGACAGCATCATATTTATCAGTAGATATACCCGTTTATGTCAGTCTATGGATAATTGCTGTGCCTGGTATTGTGGCACAGCTGTCGATTTCAGGATGGGTGTCCCGTGTCCAGGTCCTAACGAACAGGTCTATCTGTCTATCTGACACGCTTGATTGAAAAGGATTCAAAAAGAAAAATTGAAAAAACTGACCTGGGAGAATTACGTCAGTTAGAGGTTCTGAACGTCAGTTTCGATTACTTTTTTGTTTATTGTCTGGACTTTCTGCCGCCCTAAGCAAGACATAAAAATGTTGCTTCTGGAATATCGACAGTGTAAAATAAACTTTACCTTATGTGAATTAACCTTTTGTCAAATTCACCAAATATCTCCTTGCATTTTGCAAGCTTACCGTTCTCTATGTGTGCTGCAAAAATATCAGGTACGTCTACACAGATCTGGCTCGGTAAATAGGAACATAAAAAAAAACGATGAGCAACGATGCTGCTTGTTATTGGCTTCATGGTGTGTTTCAAGCATTCTGGACTGACCCTGCCATGCCTTTCACAAATGTGTTTTATTTACAGCTTTACGCTGAGTAGGGGCGCACAACCAATTGTTAAAATGCCGACTCAAGGCGGCTGCCTAATCTTGCCTAATGGGTCATGGGTTGGTGAGTGGATATGAAAAGCACAAAAATCTACAGATTTAATATAAACACATGTAAAAACACAAATTAAGACCATATTGTATATTTCCATATGAATTTGCACAATATATAAATAATGCCTTTAAATCCAACACAGATGAGGACTGTTTACGGAACATCCTGTTTACATGGCTGTGAGCTACAGTACAGTAAATAGTGTACTATCCAACCAGTTTTCTTGAGATAGAAATAAATATATTAAGATATTGTATGAGCCGAGGCTACCTTTGCTTAGTTGTAGTTTGTTGGATTTGAGACTGTTTGTGTATCATGGTGCTTGTGAGAGAGAGAGAGAGAGAGAGAGAGAGAGAGAGAGAGAGAGAGAGAGAGAGAGAGAGAGAGAGAGACCCAGTTTAAGTTCAAAGGCACTGTTTGAAGGAGGGAGGTATTTGTAGCTTAACTTTCTCTGGGATCTCTCAGGAAAGGCACATCTCTCTATACAATCTCAGTACTGTGCAAGGGTACCGTTTTACTGTATCACAGCCTAGAAAACAATAGTCTGTACTGATTGTGTGTTGAGTTTGCCAGCTTAGTGGAGCTGTCGTTTTTGATAGTTGGGAGCAGACAAACTGAATCCATTAATTCAGGAAACTTTATAAACATGCAATATACAAAAGGTGTGTTTCAGAGAGGCTTTCTTAATAAACCAAAATAGACCTGTCTCAGTTTCCATTCTTCAAACTTCATTTTGATGTTCAGATTTTAACATGATTGTGCCTTAAACGCAGGGTTAGTCATTTTTGAGAATGCTTGTATTAAAATCTCTCCACGTGTCTGTGGCATCACTTCACATATTGAAACACATTCTGAAGCCAAGCATGCTGATGTTAATATGAGCGGTTTTCGCCAATATGTTAATATTCCTATTCACGGTGCCAGTGCTGTGTAGAGGTATCAGATTATTTACTCAACACGCACAAGCTATCAAAATACAAGGAGATATTTGGTGTATTTGACAAAACGTGTCTTTTAAAAGTTTTCCCCAAAAGTTATTGTACTATGCATGTGCAACCTTGCATCAGTGCAACCACTCGCTCGGTTAAATATGGCAGTTATAAAGCAGACAATTGGCTTTTATGGGGGAAGGGGCTGGATATGTGCCTCCAATTGCCATATTTGGCATTTCATATTTCTCCAAGTGGCATGTCTCCTCTATAGTGTCTACTCTATAATAGTAGAAACCAAACTACATCTCCTTTCACTTTAGTAGAAGTTACTGTAGATTTAATTAAGTAAACTGTATGTAACACTTTGCTTGAGACACATTATTTGTTTGTTTTTAAGTACAATGTCTCATTAGAATGATTCTGTAAACTGTATAGTTACTGATAACTAACAATTAGACAATATCACCAGCACTTGTCTGTGTTGTCCCATCAGATTGAAACCACTTAGAAAAGTTACACATATTACACAGCCCAGAAAATCCCACCTCCACACACATCATTGTTTTTTGTAGAATGCTGGGTCCTCTTGTCCTAACTGCCAAAAGCACCCCTGCCCCCACCCCCAGCGAAAAGGACACAGCATAAGATAACATGAACATAATTCTGCAAGACAAAATGGAACTAGCCTAAGTGTACTAGAACAGCAATTCCATATTTAGTCATCTCAGCTCTGCTACATATTGTTACCGGTTGTAACTAGGTATGGCTGTGACATTTTGGCCAAATGTTTGTCTTTATTAGTGCTTACTTGTTACTTATTTACTGTAGTTAAATAATAATCAACTATAATACGTCAAATATAAAGCCCTTCTTTCAAGTTATTCATGATTCTTTGGTTAATAATCATGAAATTCAAGAAGATCCCAAAACCAACGGTGAATAAACACGTCTCACAAAGTAGTTTCAGTACAACAACAAATGAGACTGAGCAATGGAACATAATAGGGCTGGGCAAAATACCAAGTATTAATTCATATCGGGTTTTTTTTCAAAACATATGCAATTAGACAATATCGGTTATATCGATATAGTTATATTATGCGTTAATTCATAACTTTTTCGATCTGTTCATCTCTCTCTCTATGCCGGCACTTGGCCTGAGGAGTGTAGTCAAGAGCGAGTGATTTAGTGTTCAGAGTTTCAAAGGGGCGGAGACACCAGAGAAAGCTCACATGTCAGCCTACTAATTCCACTCGCAAAAGTTGACATGGAGTGAGCCTTTGATGCACACCGTTTTTCAGAGTAGCCAATGAGAGAGCAGATCCTGAGTCACATGCTCAATTCAGTTTCTGACAGAGATACAGGTAGCCAGCTAGTACTACAAAGTACCGGTAATCAAAAACAAATACATCTGCAATATTCACACATCTGCTATGGATTTAATGATGTACAACTACAATCAATGTAGCTAAAAAGAAAACATTTCACATATCTGTCAGGTTTCCCGTTTGTTCTCCTTGCCTGAACATTTAGCCCACTTTATAGAAAATACTGATATGTATCAGTATTCAACCTAAATATATATTGGGATATGATTTTTGGTCCATATCGCCCAGCCCTAGAACATAATATTATAACATGGGCTTTCATTTGACCAGCCGAGATACATTATGTTCACATGAAGTAATTAGAGGCATTAAGCTAATGGATAAAAGCTTCAAAGCTTCTGTCATTGTCACAGTAACCATAATGGGCGTGCTTGAGAGTAAGAGAGAACTACAAGGCAGCCAGATTGTAACATCTACAGTACATTATATTTAAAATAGGAATTTAAAAATGGTTTAGGTTTCGATGCTCCATCTGAGCCTGAACTTTCAAACAATGTTATTCAATTCCTATTCAAAGATTCAAAGCACAAGAATAGCATTTAGGACAGCCCCGCTACCTAGCATACTAGCCCTTTAGGTGGCATTATGTGTAATTGTGTCACCTGCCAAGACAGATATAATCATCATGCTAGGATGCCATCCATTTATCCTCCTGCCAAGATACAACTTGGTGCCTGCACTCCATGAAGACCACAAATACAAACAGAGAGAGAGAGAGAGAGAGAGAGAGAGAGAGAGAGAGAGAGAGAGAGAGAGAGAGAAGAGAGATGCCAAATATTGTAACATGGAGAAGTATGTTAAACATAAAGAACCAATCAAAAAAGGCAATGACAGACAATGACTGGGACAAAACAGAGAGGGAATACAAAATGTGTGTCTAATGCTCCAGCGGGTTCACTCTCCTCTTCCATAGACATTCCTTTACAATGATGTCATCAGTATACTAGAGCAACACACACAATACACACACAATACTGTACACACGCTGTATGGACTTGCAGCCCCTCCAGCACACACACACTTTCCCTGCTGGAGAGACATTTTACACTCATAGCTGAGTAGTGCATCAACTGCTTGAAGAGCTGAGGAGCTTGGTAAAATGTGTGTGTGCGTGCGTGTGCGTTGGGCGACACATATTTTACAAACCCATGGTCCACAGTACATATACAATATAATCTTGCTCCACATTCTATGTCCTTGAATGTACATGTATTGGGCTTATATGTGGATATCTCTGTGAGGGGATATACTATTTTTCACCTTCTCTGCACCATAGTGTGTCCAAGGCAACAGACACTTTGACACCTGTTTGACCATTCAGGATTAGATTACATTTGAATAGATTTCGTTCACACTCGGTTCAATTTAGGATTCATGACTCAAGTGATATGTGTATAATGTAAGAGCAATGCTCTATTATTCATGCCCTGTGCAGTTCACTTGTGCAAGGCATTGTAGCCCAGGCAGAAACTACAGACTTGCTCTAGTCATTCCAATATCTGAGCTGCACAGAAAATCACCCGAATGCTGATTTATAACAGACAAGGGCCACTCATGCATACACACACACACACACACATTGGCCTGTACCACCCCATGGTGCATTGCAGTGCAGTTCCCTTTTCCCCACTATAAACAAGGGATGGCACGATCCTTTGGGTATCGGTCGGTACCGAGTACCGATCCGATTCCAGTCTTAAATGAAGTCAGTATTGGACCGATTTCCGATCTCAGTATCGTACCGGTGCCATCCTTACTATAAACACTTCCTTTGATGCTGTACTTTGTTTTCACTGGCTAGGACTTAGGCCAAGGTATTCCTTTGCCTATCTACTGTAGCACACAGCATGTTAAAAATCTGACTTGGTGATATTTGAACTAAAACGAAAACATCTCCCACACATTGGAAATGTGTTGTTTTGTGCGGTCTGCACTACTTTATGTTCCTATTTATGGAGCCAGGTCTGTGTAGTGGAAGTACCAAATGATCATTTCAGCACACACAGAGAACGGTAAGCTAGCTGCGGACCGCAAGGAGATATTTGGAATTAGACAAAAAGTGTATAATTAGCTTTAATAAAGAAAGGTGCTGTAAAAATATTAAATCAAGACCTTTGCTAACAACTACTATATAATTAGCTTTATTAAAGAAGGGTGATGTAAAAAGATTAAATTAAGACCTTTGCTAACAACTACTATATTTATCCAGTGTATATTTTTGGTTTATTCTCACACAGTAGAAAGTAGACAAAAGTAAAGTAGACAATATTCTAGCATAATACTGCCACCTGTGTTAAAGAGCCATATTCAATTGAGAGCCCTCTCAGCCAATAACAGGCAGCTAGCTATTAAATCAATTACGTACTGTAGGAGGCCGATAAGGACACATGGTAGACGATGTGCTATTCTGTGTACTTGATTTTAATAGTGGCAGTCAGAAACATAGACATTTTTGTATATAGACAGTTAAAATGTGGGTGAATTTATTCTACTACAACATTGGTTATTAATTTCACTACTTAAAAAAAAGTGAAAGTGCTTATGAAAATGCCATTACAAAACCCTACAATATGTCTTCTTTAAAAGCTGCATGAATTTTCATCAGCCAGCTGTGTTTACTAACTGAGTCCCATAGCGCCAACACTGAGTTTCAAGCAACAAGATAAGGACTGTTTTAAACACTGATACTAAACAACATTATGGCTTACAGGGCTCCGCCTGAAAGGTTGGGCTGGAGACGGATGAATGTGGCCAAGTGCTTCGACAGGGCACACCTGCGTCCAGAGAGCCAGTCTTCCAATATTTCAATATTTGTGTTTCTCACTTGATGCAAGTAGCAGCAAGTGAGCCTGAGAAAGAATCACGCACATGCACAGCCGCGCTGAAAAGGCCGATTGTGGACTTATCCCTATAAATGGGACTGCTCATTACATGTTGGACCTATGCCCCAAAAGGGGTGAGATAAATTCATGCACAACTAGGGACTTGCTTTCCAGGTATTTGGTACTTGACTGTGCCAAGCCAATCACAGGTTGATCCAAAACTTTATGTCCAGTGGGCCTTTCTAGGCATAAAGACAGACCAATGTTCACATTTTGTATAGTGAACAATGTCTGTGTTTTAGTATTTAGAGCTATTGTATTAGCATCCTTTTGAAAATAAGTTCTGTCAAAAAAGTTCTGCTGGGTTTATTTTTCTTCTGTTTTCAATACAATACATTCATTGTCCTTAGCTAGTTATGGAGACACGAGACACACAAAGGCTGATATGAATAAAGACTAGAGAAAACACACAGACCTGTTTTTTTTCTACCCCTTTCTCTTCCATTCCTGAAAACACAGTCTTTCCCACACAAACAATCCCTGCTGTGAGTACAGCGTGAGTCTACATTAATGAACCTCTTGAACAGCAACACAGCACGGTTTCAGACCCTTGTACTCATGGGTTTAGGTGGCTCCTGGGTTCATGGAAGAAACACTGGCGCTAAAGACACATGGCATTCGTGAAAGACGAACAAGACATGTGAAAGACGTGTCACATCAACAAGTCAACTTTATTCAAGGGACAATCCTCGTATCAGGAACTAACCAACAGAAACCATTGTTTTGGTTTGCATACCTCTAATACTTCTCCCCTATAGCTCATAACAGACTTTAGTGGACGTTTGTTTTTCAAACATAAACAGTGATCTGGGATGGACACAATAAAGGAGTGTACCTTTCTATAATATCTAAATGATTTTAAACAGAACAATCGTTAGCCATGCATCACAGTTATATGCATGACATTCAACCCTGTTTTGGCTATATGTAGTCTCAGTAGTAAAAGATGTTGGTCTTTACTTAAATAAAGGTTATATATATTCAAATTTTTGAATGTTTAATTGTTGATTGGTAAATATATTGGTTCCATCTTATACAACCTGCAAATGTGCAAATATGTTTTAGAAGGTGGTGGCACCTAAGATTTGGCAGCCATATTTTATTATGAATCTCTAGATTAGATAAGAGATCTCTAGATGTAACTGTCTGTGGGCAGGGAAGTTAATGGCCTGCTCTAGACAAACACTCCCATTAGAATGTAATAGCCTTCCCTGTTAGGAAGGAAAAGCCATTTTTCACCTTATAACTAGTTCCAATATATCTACTCCTGTTTTACAGAGATATTGTGAGATAAAACAGCATACTAAATGTCTAATATAATTGTGCAAAAAAGTTTCTACTAACAAGACCCTTAGTTTAAAAGCAAAGAATGTAATCACAGGAAGGGAGTGATGTTATTTAAAAATAATAATAAACAAGTACATTATAAGTATTGCAGCACATACCGTACTGTATCTCCTAAGTCTCTAAATAATAAGATTAGGTTCTACAGTACAGACCTTTAAATGTTGATTTATGGGGGGTTACATAACCTGTATATTTTTGGAGGCTGGCTCTAAACACAACAAATTTAAATAAAATATATTGTATAAGTCAAAAGGCACTCAGAAGACATTCTTCTCTATCACACAACCCATTAACTGAGCTACGTTTACATCTCAGGTTTCGTTGTACAGCATAATTTAACAAAATCTGAACTTAGAACTGTACTTTATAAGATAAAGTTTGATGGTTATAAAAGAGTATCTCCACCTCATGATTTCCAAGTAGCCATCCAAGTAAGCTATATGGTTGAAACTTTAAGCACAAGACAAAAATGAAACTATGAATAGTGAATACAACCTTTCTACACATCAGCAAAAAGAACCTTGATTAATATTTTGTGGTTCTCTGAAACTGAATCCCCAAAGAGTAATACCCCAGTTTGGGCCTCATGACGTTAGTATATTAAACGTTTCTTTCTGTTTCTCTCTCTCTCTCTCTCTCTCTCTCTCTCTCTCTCTCTCTCTCTCTCTCTCTCTCTCTCTCTCTCTCAAGTCACACACACACACACACACACACGCACATGCAACAGGAGAGCAGTATGCTGGCCTCAGAGTTGGCAGGCAATGCTCAGCTTCTTGGAGCAGTTCTCTGAGTCTCTAATTTAGAGTTGATTGCTGTGGGCCATCTCTGTGTATGCAGGCCTGCTGATATATGAGTGTACGGAGGCCTGGTATCAGTCTCCCAGTGTGTGTGTGTGTGTGTGTGTGTGTGCGTGTGTGTGAGAGAGAGAGCTCATAGATACAGTACAGATTGGCGCCATAGTGGCAGCCAGTCAAACCAAACAGTAAATCTGTCAAACTACTGGACACACCATACATGCAGCGTGATGTAAACTTAGCTCAAATAAACTCAACTGTTGTCTGAAGAGGTGGAACGTGTCCAATCTTAGCCCTGACCATGGTGATGTTGTATACTCCTCATTCTGTTTCATTCTGCAAGTCAATTTCAGTACTGTAACTATCAATCAGTTATTCAGTAATGAACGCTATGATAAATATTTACAATAAAAACAGATATAATTTCAATATTACTATAACTGAATTCCCAATTATTTGCTAACAATAAAATATAAGCACAACTACGGCATCATGCCAGACTGAAAACAATGTGATTCATACAATTAGACAATTAGACGTATCCTAAGTCAAACCAATGGAGTTACGGTACATAAATGTTATTTATTGGTAATGTAACTGTTCTCCAACTTAAAATAAATAATATACATTAGTGTACCTCTCTTTCATTACTTTTCAGATGCAATTAATCCCAACAGCTCATATTGGCAGAGCAGGATACATGGAGGCGATTTGCTTTCGCATAATACAGCTGGAGAAAGACAAACTGATGTTGTGTTCAGTCAGAATTTCTTGCGGCTCTCTATTTGCACGGCTATTTTCTGTTTTTTACAAACAAATGCTATATTTTTCTGATGCTATTTTTTACTCCTGTTTATATTAGCATATTTTCTCCAATGCTCCAGATAATGTTTGGTGCGGATTATCATTACAGAACTGTGTTGACACCTGCATCAAACTCTACAGGGTTCACTTTTCTTACACAGCCGGGAACAAGCACATGGGTACACCTGTCAAAAAACATCTGAGCCCAAGTAAAACGTTTGTTATAAACAAGGTACATGTGTACTGTGGAAGTACCCTTAGCGCACAGAGAAATAACATGAGTTCCCTTCAACAAAATATAATCCAATGTAAACCTGTGGATTTATTGGTTGCAAGCAAAATTCTTTCAATTTAATTAGCTGTAGTTGAGTTGATATTGGTTATTACATGCATGGAGTTCATACACACACACACACACCAATTCAACGGCTGAACTGAAGACGTGGCTACATTCATCTGTTCCTCCCTCTCTACCTGATCTCACTGGGTCCTGAAAAGCCCCCAGGTTATATTTTTCTGTGTTTGCATTCCTGTCAAGCTCTATTTAAAGTATTGCTCGCCCAACTAGCTTGAGGTATGCACATCTGTAGTCTCTCTCTCTCTCTCTTTCTCTCTATCAATTAAATTAAAATCACTTCATTGGCATGAAGTAACTAGTGTACATATTGCCAAAGTATTAAACTTTTTTTCCATATATATATTCCAGATTAAAATAGGTAAATTAAACAAAGTAAAATATCAGATACTCTATCTCTCTCTGCACCCTGCACGTTTAAGATGTGGCAATGGTATGAAGCATTAACCTTACATTAACCCTCGATTTGTAAAACTATCTGTGAGAGATTAATGTTGTTTTTTAGACTAAAAATCAGTGTGGTAATCTGTATATCAATAGTCTACTTACTGCCTTCAGTTCCACATCTGTGCACAACTCTGTACACGCGCACTATCAACATCTAGAATATATGACAACATCAAGTTGCAAATCTAGTGAATTTAAAAAATGAAACAAGGGAAACATATGCATTATTAGTTTTGGAAACAAAGGCTTTAAAGAAATTTACTAAATTCAAAAGAAACAACAATCTGAAGAAAATGTAATAAATACGTGTACCAGATGATACAACACCATAGTATTGCAGGTAACTGGTCTCAAACCTCAAGATTTTACATAATAAAGCATGGCTAGCCAATTTAAACTGTCCAATATCTCGTATAAGGCATATGGCCAATTGTATTATTCAGCAGGACGCTTAGTCCATACTTATAACAGGACACACAACAAACACTGAACAACACTGGAGTGGATTTCCTCTCTGGGCCGTCCCGTGGATTAAATATGGGAAAGTTTTCATAGGAAAGCGAACCCACGTTTCCCGACCGACTACGCACAGTAGACTTACAACAACACGTTTATAAATATTTGTTTTAACTTACCTTCGAAATCACGAAAGGTCAAACAGGCATTTCTATGTTATCTCCTGCCATGGTTTCGACGTCGTCTATTTTGTGCTCCCCGGGGCGAGTGAACTATCCGCGTAGAGGTGTACAGCCACAGACGGAGGGGAGGGAGACCAGACGAGGGCTTATCGTGGAACCCGCTGCCGTATTGGTCAGGCCAGCTGTCACTCAACAGTAGAGCAACCTTGGAGTATGCTATTCGTAGGTTACATTAGGCAATATACACTGGCAAGATTATCAGCATCTGTCAGAAGAAAACAATTATTTTGTAAAAACATTGCAGTTTAAAATATTTTTATAACAAGGTTTGTCAGAGTAAGATAATTGCCTGATAGCCTACAGTCGTGTTGGCGTTGCCATGCATAGTCCCTAACCATCAATTAACAACATAGGAGGCCCAATTTATGTGTAAACTAATTTATAAAATAATGGTATACTAGGCTATAAATAATTAACACCCTGTGTATTCGTAATAAACATAATTGTTAAATACAGATAAATGGAGTTTGTCATATGGACTGGGGTCGTCAAGTGTCAAGCCACAGTTTACAGTAATTAATAGAAGCACCCAGTTTACAGTATAAAACCTGTGTGTTTGTAGAAAAGTAGCAACCAACCTTTAACCTTGTTAACTCGGTGCTAGAAACACTTCCTTCTGCCTTACCAAGGAACCCTAAGTGAGAGTAAAGTAGTGTGTGTGTGTGTGTGTGTGTGTGTGTGTGTGTGTGTGTGTGTGTGTGTGGTGTGGGTGTGTGGTGTGTGTGTGTGTGTGTGTGTGTGTGTGTGTGTGTGTGCGCGTGCGCGTTTTACTTATATTTTACACTTTGCACACATTGTAGCATTGACTGCATATGACACCCTCAATCCAATATTATTAATAGTTGTTATATTATGTCTGTAGGCATTAGGTCAACCACAAGCCACCCTTGCGTTCATATTGGTTGTATAATGTAAATTATGTTAAAAGTTGTTTACTTACCTAAGGGCAAATCCCTCAAATGGCCAGAAGCATATCTGTTTATGTACATGTCTATATTGGATATAAGTAGACTTAGCCTACACTGTTAAGGAGAGGAACTAAGTGATCTGAGATTAAGGATAATATTCCCTAACCGTACGTTACCAAGGTTAATTCCCTGTGTAATCATTTGTTATTACTGTAGGTGTTATTCAGCAATTCAAGGTATATGGCTACAATGCTGCATGCAGTATAGCAGTATAGCAGTGCTGTGCAAATCAGCACATTAGCCTAAATCTGCAGCTGACTTAGAAGAAATGATTCCTATTTAAGCAGCCATGACTAAAGTTAAGTGGGTCTCTATTAAGACCATAACATCAGGAACCAGGATGAAGATTTCACTGGTCTCTGGTGAGACAAAAACCAAGGAGACAAGTTTCCAGGCAATGCGAACATCCTTGTTATGTTCAAGGCCTACATGAGAGGCTTCACTATTAGCCTGCTATATCCTGCTTACTGATACAATAATACCATATGTCTCTAAATAAATTATCTTGCATGCTGAATGACAATGTAATAAAGACTTTTATGTCAATGGCTATTGAAGCTGGTTTACAGTGCAGGCCTGGGCGCAATATGTGTAACAGGCATTGACTCAACAACTCTCTCAACCCATGTGATTTTTATTGTCCTCTGTATGTATGTGTGTGTGGGGACAACATCAATATAACTGTAGAAGGTGGTAAATGACAAATCGGTTGATAAACTGAAGGAAAACCAGCTTGGAATTCAAACAACATCACCATGCTTGCCAGCAGTTGGTCTGTTGAAAAATGGAGGATTCACAACTAATAAAAGCCAAACTGGTTTTAAATGATTTGGTTGCAGATTGTAATGTAATATAGGCCTGGTCTGCATGTGAAAAATGGCCATTAGGCCTGGCCTATGTTTGTTTTGCTCTGGTGTTTCAGAACAGGTTTAACTTTCAAAATGTTGGATTCACCCTACCTGTCAGTTTTTATGTTTTTATTGACTATTTGTTATATTTTCATAGATTTCAGAGGATGTGTCCTCCTCAATATTTAGAACAAGTGTATTTGTCCCCATCCCCAATAAAAACATGAAAGACGCACAGGGGCTGCCCGATGATATCAGAGCAGTAGCCCCATGCATATTATGCCTAGACCACACTGTGAAGAACTTAGCAATAGTGCTAGACATTATTATCTATGTTATCTTGCGATATCTCGTTATTGACACATGTAAAGACAATATGTAATGGTTGCATCACGGTTTACAATTAATTACCTGTACGTGTATACTGTAGAATGATAAATCAGAATGCATTACAACGTAAAACGACGACTGGTGGTTTATTAGAATCCAATAAACTAATATGCTACTCTATGGATTTACCTCCCTCTGCTGTTTGACATGGGTAATTACATTTAAGCAATATGCTAGCCAAAACTCTATGCTCAATCTGCTGTTTATGCAGTTATATAATATTATTTAGTTCGCAAAGCAAGAATTAGACATAATTGTATATGGGCATGTATGAATTACAGGAAACTAACACCGGGTCCACTAGCCTTATGTGTTCGCGAGGTGATACCTGATAATAATCTGAAACCTGATAATAAGGTAGGTTATAGCCTATAATACAAACACGTAGGCTGCCCTTTTCCTGTTTGTTTGCTTCTCGTAACTGTGTGTAAGTTTCCAAACCTTTCCCATAGCTTGTAGATGCATGCTACTGCCTTAAAACGCTATACTGAAGCGACCTATCTCTGTTATAACATCTTACAAATATGTTAAACAGTGGTTAGCATACTCCCCCATCAATATATAATCGTACAGTAGTCTACATAATGGCCACTGGACACTGGTGCATTAGTTTATCTCTAAACCAGAGGTCTATAGAGGTACTGCAGGGGGTCCTCCAAATTATATGATCCCAAACTTATTTTAATCCAAAAATGTTAAGTCATCAGAAAATATACATATGGCACTCTAGGCCGCCCTACATATTGCTGGCATGGAAACTAAACATTTTATACCGAATGTGATAGGGGGTCCCTGTGCCGTGTTTCTATCAGCCAAGAAACTTTGAAGACCATTGCTCTAAACCATTGCTGAGGAGATGATATTGGGATGTGACGTTTATGAGGTTAGAGAGTTATGATTGGCTATACTAGTTGATGAAAGGAATTCAAAGAAAAAAGACAGTGAACCGATATAACTCACATTTATTAGCCAGACTTTGCTTGACGTGAATCTGCCAGTATGTCATACTCCACCAGCAGCTCTGACCAAAACTAATGCTTAGTGGGACACACGCACGCACGCACGCACGCACACACACACACCTTTCCACTGGCACATTTGGCCTCACCAAGTCTAGCTTTGCCGCACTGATTTGCTGCTGGCTCACAATGCATCGTACGCTACTATTTAGCCTAGCCAGTCTAACCAAACATTGTTTACAAACATTTCACAAGACTAAATTAAAAATGTGAATAATATAGTACAAATAAAAATGATTTGTCTAGAACTAGTCTTATAATCCTGAACATCCATGATGAACTAGTCAAATAAAGCCAAATTGGGCACTACGTGGACAAGCGTGGCATCAGTTAGAAGTCCTGCCTGCACGATGTAGCCCTGTTTAATGGAAAAGGGACATAACCTGTGCAGCCGACCAACTAAGACAACAAATAACAGAACAGCTGGTGTACAATACACACAGTGTGGTCATTCTTTGTGTGTGCTCAGGATGCTATTACTCCACAATATAAGATAAGATGTTGAATTTAAAGTTCATTGTGTGTCTTCCTCATGGATTCATGCCCTGCTTCTGGTAAATACCCTTGAACACGATGAGTTGTGTTTAATGTGTTGCGCATTAAGATATAACAGCTTATTAGTAGAGTATGCAAGGAAATGCATGTGTTTGTGTATTTATATTTAGGCTATCAGAATTAGATTTGTTTACCATTCGTTACCAATGTTTTGAAATATTATTATTAGTATTTATTATTATTATTGTTAATAATAATCTATTTATTATTATTATTAATAATAATAATATTTGAAAACATTGGTGTCAAATAGTTAAAAAAAAACTGATTCTAATAATAATAATGTATTCTGTTTTTTATGTTCTGTTGTATTATATAT
>JAODOY010073407.1:0-15949 GCA_025399855.1 Forbesichthys papilliferus
TTTTTAAAGGGCAGTTCTTCTTCGCCTCTGAGTCCAATGGGGCACTCTAGCTCCCCCTACTGCACTGGGGCTGCAGTATGCCACAGTCCAACTGTTACATCTATATTTCTATAAATATTCTCATAAGAATAAATCATATTGAAAGTGACAGTTGTCCCACCCCAAGAGAACATGTCCAGACCTGAGTCTAACCAAACAGTTTTTTTAAAGTGTATGTGATGACTAAGTTAATAATATATTTAGAAAAATGTGACATATTTTCACTTAAAAAAATAAAAATCTAACCACATTTCTGTAATGCTGATATTTAGTGTCATATAATGATCTCAATATCATTATATTTTGCCCAGCGTTGACAGTGTAAAATTGGCAGAGCAATGTATAAAAGGTTTTAGAACAGAACGCGCAGCATGAAAAATGCTAAAAAACAGTACTTTGATAATATAGCACAGCCACCTAATGTATATTTAAAGCCACATACTGGAAGCTTGGCATCTTCCTGACATGTCAGGAATACCAGCTTTAAGTCCAACAAATGTATTTAACAGCTCCACCAGATACTGTTTATTTTGAAAACACCTGTGGGAGATAGAATTGTGTATTATAGCTAGCTATTAAATAGTATTACCACTGCACAATAAAATGCCTCAAGTATGTAAATGCCTTACATGCTTGGCTGCTGTGTGGCATCTCTCACTCCTTCCCATCCGTCTGTAGGCCGGGGAGGGGCAAGTCTGAATGGGCCTAGAGGTGGCTTGGCAAATGGTACGCCGAGGTAGGCATGAACCCCTGTCTCCTTCCCCTTTACACTGACATACTGGCCCCTCAGACCTCCTACCTTTGTCCTACAGATCCTACAGATTCTGAAATTACATTAAAGTCCAACAGAAATTAAAATGCTTTTTTTGTTCAGATATGATAATCAACAGGTTATTGTGTAGTATACAGCAGCTCCATCAGTAGCTAGGCATATTACATGTAGGCCTATGAATAGGCATGGCTATGCTAGTAGCCAACTGATGATTTACTACTAATAAACTAATTAATTATTACATTATTTCACTGTGTGGAGGTCAGAATAGCACCTACACAGTGCAATGGCTGCAATTTCATGCCTGGCTTGTTAGCTTCAAACTATTGCCAAACAAAACAAATTAGACTGAATGCTTCAGCTGTTGTTATGGTTATGTAAGGGTTATCATTAGACCTAATCAAATATTTTGCTACAAGTTTATCTAACACTTAAAACAGTATTGTATACAGGCAGAGATTTCAGCTGTTAATCAAACCAATGCACTTAAGGAACTAGGCTGTTGAACTGGGCGTTTCCTTTCAAGTTCAACTTTGATCTCACTTTAAACTTTGTTGTTTCTGTAGACATACAAAGTTTTGTTCTGTTTGAAGCAATATTCTCATATTCTGTTTATGTTAAATATATCGATGCCATAGGCCTGATTGAATACTGTAATTAGAGTATACAATTAGTGTGCAATCCTGCAATCCTACCATGAATATCTGCAGCAATGTTCAAAGGCAACAAACAAAATGCCACTAAAAACAGTTTTTGAAACGACTTGAGTAAACAATTGAACATGACAGCCACTTTATCTCCAACTCTTTAACTTTGAACTATGTATTAGTGTTCCAGCTTTCTTATTCACTTCTGCTGCTACCTGCTGGTCATATTGAGATATTACCACACTGATCCCATACTAAGTACTGCAGGTACACTGATAAGAGACTCAATAATGCCAGGGAAAAACATAGGCTACCAACACGTATGGACCTTTTCCACAGAGTAGTAAATAAGTCCTAATAATCCAAAATAATGATTAAAAAAAATTATTTATGCACAACTTATTTTTATTGTTTTATATGCAGTTCAAACAGGGGCTAGCTAGACATCTTGCTCAATGTAGGTTCAAACTGGGCTGTTATAACAAAATTGACACGTGTACATTTAAGGATGCTGTATATAATATATAAAGAACATTCAGCCATTGTATTTTTCCAACTGATCATTTTATTTGTATTGTAGTGAATTGAGTGAATGTGTTTAGTAATCCAATGCACAGATAAGGGCCACTCCCCGTTTGATCCAGTGCCTCTGAGGCTTATCTGTAGGCAGCTCCAAAGCCATCACGTAGTTGGTTGAATGACCCGTGGTGGACAGGGTCCCTATTGAAGAGAAAACAACACTAGGTTAAATGAAAATACAACTCTTAAAGGAGCTTCACACATACTCCAATAATGATGCACAACATAACAACATTATTGTGCTTGAATGCTGTGTACCGACCAGCACGTGTGAGGGTCTTATAGATGGGACACACATAAATCCCTGAGGGCGGGGGTTTGCGGTTGGACTTTGGGATCAGCCAAATGATGGCCATGTCTGTGTGGAGTTCCTTGGGTCTGGACTCTGCTAGTAGGCCTGCCACTGCGTCCCAGCGAGCCCCCTCTAGGAAGAGACCCTGGACATAGCAGCCCATGTCTGGTCTCTGCTCTATCTGGGCGCTGGACACAGACAATACCTGAGGAGAGAAGGAGACCTCATGAAGAAGTGATGGGAAGAGAACGACATGGCCTGTGAATACCAGTGAACAATTACAATCTGGTTAGCCACCTTTCAGACATGGTCAAATAAAAGATATTAGCAATTAAAGGCACAGTCCTCGATTACAATCTTTGAAACACAACTGGCAGCTAGTAGTGGAGTGGAGTAGGAGTAGTGGAGAGGAATGCAAGCCACTCAGCATTCGTGTAGGAGGGGTTGTGTTTAGTTTCTAGACTAAAACATGGTGGTAATGATGGTTTAACTAAGCCTGGCGTAACCTGGCCATGCTCCATTGGGAAGTGTTCGCAGTTGTTGCCTCCTACCTCTGGTTAATGTTGAAACTACTCGACAGTGTTGAACCAATCAGCGTGTTGCTACAACTGTTTTGATCACCTCATCTAGCGCTACTACCATTTAGAAACACACTTGAGTTTAATGTCAGCGCGCTTGCCCACCCTGATTGGACCGCCAGCAGGGTGGCTGTGAAAACGCTAATACAGGGTTTCCACACTATAATCTCAGCAAAGTAATAAGAGCTGAGAGCAGTAGTTGGGCGGAGCCAGGTTAGGTTTAACACCAAGGTTATTTACAAATCGAGTAGTGTGACTTTAAAGTATCTGATGTAAAAGGGAGGTGCCAGACTTCATAAACAACTCCCGTCTGACCTGAAAGTCAAAGCCGATGGTGTCGATGGAGACCGTGTAGCGGCGGGCGTAGTTCTGGAGGGTTCCGGTGAGGAACGCCTGCGGGAAAAAGAAGCCGCTGATCCAAAATATAGCCGGAATGCCATTGGAGATCCAGGTGTGCAGGAAATCAATGCGCAGTAGCAGGTCTGAAACCCAGGAGGCCAGCGGCTTCAGAGATGGGTAGGCCTGATGGTCAAATGCAAGCACATTATGTAGGAGAGTGTGAGAAGAAATGAACACACCGGACAACAAATCATGTAATAAAAGTTATAAACAGGGTAGGGATCTGCCTTGCCTTGGCCTTCCACATATCAGGCACGGAGTTGATGAACAGGCTGTTGGCCATTTGCTCCAGCTGAAATGACATCACCACCAAGCCCTTCAGAGCCTTCCCCAAGTCCCCCAGGCTCCGAGAAATGACTTCCAGCAGCTTGTTGTATCTGACAGAGAACGTTAGCATCAATTAGCATTGTGCTATTGTGAGGGCATTCCAGACATGTGCTTCATAGTATAGTTTTTAATATGACCCTGGATCCTAATGTTACCTGATGACTTCTTGGATGAGTACTGTGTTCATGGACTCTTCATAGAGGACCGGGTACTTAGCCATCACCTCCTGGACATTGATGGGCTTAGGAATCTTTTTCACAATGCCTACTACTATTGCCTCCACAATCTAAAGGAAAAGGGACAGTCCAAGCAACAGTAAGACCATTACTGAGCAGCACACGCAACAGGACGAGCTCTGAATGACTCCCTGGTGCACTACCTCCTCCCTAGATGTTCCCCCTGAAGATGATGATCGAGGCTGGAGGCGAACGACATCTCCCAGCAGGGCAAACGTCTCATTCTGGGCAAAGCTTATGTTTGCATTGTCATGGAGCCCAAAGATGTCAGGCGTGTCATTGATGGGCAGATCTCGGATGTACTCCAGGTAGCCCTAGAGGGACAGTATTTGCCATGGAAACAAGTCACTCTACTACATACTCACCAGAAACATTTAACAAGTTGGTAAATCAGCAGGTTATAATAGAATCTTATATTCACGTTGTTGTAGAACACAAACGGGGGTTTGTGTGGGTATTTCTAGTCATAATACTATAGATTATTACATGTCCAACAAAGTCCAACAATAATGAATATGTAAATCTAACTGTACAGATATTAAAAGCCTTCTGCTTTCTAAGAAAAGGTAGAGAATCTTCTTGGATTACTGAATAGTCCAATCAAATCTAACCATCAGATTTTTAGTTTGAAAAACTTAAAACTATGTAATTAACACAAGCCTATATTTATGCGATTTACTTTAACAATCACTTTGGATAGCTTATATGTTTTATTTATGGTCCCATGGCGCTGCACAGATGCTGCCCATTGCTCCCTTGATGGGTTAAATGCAAAGGATCCATTTCGCTACATGTATGTGTGTGTGACAATAAAAGCGCCTTTACCTTTATCCTTTAAACAGATTTTCAAGTGATGGAGAAGGTACAGGAAATGTGCAGAATCAATGTTACGGCAGAATGTTGCTATGTTGCAACAGTGTGTCTAACCTGGACACCGTTCTCGGTGTCGATCTGTCGGTAGGTTCCAGAGGCAGAGTAGAAATGGTCAATACTGAGCACAGCGGGACAGTAGAAATCCTCCAGCACATTGAGAAGGCAGCGTCTGTCCCAGTCATCTGTGACCCGGCCGCCATAGTTAATCTGCCCCGCAGTGTATTTTAACACCTGGATAGATAAATACACATTGACCCCTGGAGCAGTCCAACCTCTTTGCTAAAGCTGTTAATTTGTCTCACTGTGCTGAGAGACAATTATGCAGCGACAATAAAAAAACAAAGAGTTAGAAATGAAGAAGAGTGAGAGAGAAAGACTGGCACTAACGTGGTTTGGGTGATCACAGTTGAGATATGATGGCTCAAACCACATTTGGAGGTGGCCTGAGCCACTTACATTCTTTTAACACAAATGTGCCTCGGGCCACCGTGAAGGACCGCCAACTCAACTGAAGTCCTTTGGAGTACGTACTCATGGCACGCCAACGTCATATTGGGCAACAGCAACAGGCAAAAGTCAGAATGTTAAAACTAATATTACATTTTGGGCGTATGGCACAGCATACTGGCCGTGGCGCCAGTATGCACCTTGCATATATTAAAAACGAATTGATTTAGTTAAATCTATAATTAAATTGTCCTATATTAAATGTGTGACTATTATTTAGCTGGCTTCTGTTGCTTTTCATGGCTGTTGGCTGGTCTTTGAGATGTGTGCAGTAGTGTACTGAGAGTTTTATGTACAGTATCTGACCGGCTACCGTGGTAGTCGTTCCTGCGTGGACAGCACAGGCCTGTAGCAAAACCCTGGGCCTGGAAAGTGCTAAAGGCGCTTGTGTTAATAATCCTGCCGGTGACACCGAAACACAGGAGGTTGATTGCTGCCTCTCGCCGTTTAAAATCAACAACACATTTGGTCTTTGTAAACGGAACATAGCCTACTGTACATACAGTACCTGCTTATTTGCATTTAGCTCTAATCACCCGAGATGGATGTTAATGCCATGTGTGAACAGAGAGAGAGACATACTGAGAGAGAATATGTATCTCTTACGCTGAGATAACAGTGGTTACAAGCATCAAAGGCCTGTATGTGTGTGTGGGGGTGGGTGGGCAGCTAATATTGATGTTCCCGCACCTTGTACGGGACATCATCGTACTCATCCAGGAACATTTTGAGCTGGCTGATGCAGATTTTCAGGTCTCCGTCTGTGAACTCGTAGGGGATGTTGAAGCCCAGTGGGCCAAACTTCTTTCGCTCGATGGTGGTGCCATGAAACAGACACAGTGACAGGAGTAGGGACTTAAACTGCTTATCCTGATGAGAGAGGAGAGGAGAGGAGAGGAGAGGAGAGGAGAGGAGGAGATGAGACAAACAAGTGTAATGTTCATAATGTCATATGGGAATTTTCCAACATGACTTGTAAATGCAAAATGTTCATTTTGCCTCTATCATATTAGTAAACTGAAGAGAGGGGTACCTTGGTACAGGAAATGAGGAAATCATCTGTGAGGCTTATGTAGGTTTTCAGTAAGTTGGCTTTGATTCCTTTGGGAGGTTCAATGGTCATCTTGCAGCCATTCTGGAGTATGGACACGGGGAATTTGTTGCTAGGGAGACTGGTGAGCCAAAGACGGAAGTCCTTGTGTACCTGTGGTGGACAGTGATGTCAGTCAAAGCTACAGGAGACAGTGTGCGGTCACACAGCGAGACCATCGAGCGACAGCTCTGACCTTATCAGGGTCAATGTTCTCCATGAGTCTCTCCAGGGAGGGCATCCAACTAGGAGCCAGGTGACAGTTCTGGAAGAACACCCATTCGCCTTTCAGCATGGCGATCTGCATCAAGCTCTCAGCCAGAGGTCCCTGGGCCACACACACACACACACACACACACAATGTCATGTCAAACACAATGGGATGAACAGACGTTGCTAGCCGACATGCTAACCGCTAATGAGGGGAGTGAGACTGTATACACTATGCAGGCTTATTACAACAGGTCAGCGTAGAGCAGAACGTCTCCTTCTTGGCCAGCATTCAGTCTCTCACCTGGCCCTGGCCTAGAGAGATGGCACTCATCTTGCGGGAGAACTTCATTACGTCAGCGAACTTGTACAGGTCTGAGGCTGGGTCGGTACCGGGCGACAGGACGAAGATGAGGGGGGTAGAGATGGACGCCTCCTTGAAGACCACCGACAGGTCTGACGTCTGTGTTGGCACAGAAGATGAGCACAGTGGGAAATTAAAGGCACGCCTTGATTTGAATCTAGAGCAGTCCCTTGTGGTTGAAACCAGCATTACAACCATTCTGTAACTCGAAGAGAACATGGCTCTGCTGCTGATTGGCTGGCATGTCTCTCTACTCCCCCTCCTACAGCTCTCATAGGGGACCACTGTCCTCTACCCCTCCCCCTACAACCGGCCATACAGTTGTGGAAGTTGTGCTCCACATATCAATGAGGTTTACATGGTCTGTAACCTCTGTATTCTAAGCAATAGCGGTCTATGTGCAGTGTTTCCATTAGTCTCATTGGAGAAGCCTGCTAGACTGTTACCTGCTATACTGCAGAAACACTAGTAATACATGAATAAAGGGTTTGAGAAGGGATATAGTGCAGATGCTTTATACTTTGTAATGGCTAAGTAGCACCGTTGCCATGGGTGACTCATTTGACTCTCGTAGCTACGGCGTAGCTTGAGCATATTGTACTTCTGCGCTGGTCTGTCAGCCACGGTGACCTGTGCGCGTTGACTGCGCATGTGATTGATGCAAAACCCCAAAATGCGTAAGTGCCATGTCTTGTTTAAGTGCGAGAATGACAACACAAATTGAGTGTAAATGTTTTTAAATAAGTAAATACAAATATTTTTTCCCAGCAAATATCTTTACATTAGTGTTGTTACACCGACATTTAAAATAAGAAATACTCTGCCGACATAAAATAGTAGACCTATTAATAAAAGGCCGCCTTCCACTGCCCGTACAACAAGGAAATCACAGGTAAATCCCTGTCTTGTCAAGTGCAAAGTCGTAGGCTAGTCTTGGTTAATAATGCTCAAGCAAGACATAAAACGTTCTTTCCATCTCATAATTATACCAGGATTGTCAAAGGGAGACAGCTGCTGAGTCGAATAGATGGACGGGTAGTTACATTTTTGGAGAGGTGCGCGTACGTGTAGGTTACGCCCTATCCGGCGTAGCTTTGACGCAGAAGCATAAACAGGCCTTTAGCCAATCACCACTGACTAAGTTACTGTAGCAGGGCCCTGAGCATCTGACCTCACCTGAGGCTCTATGAAACGCTGTCCCAACTGAGACGACACAAAGTCCTGCAGGCCATGGGTGAGGCGGTCAGCCCTCAGACAGCGTAGAACCAACAACCTCTGGAAAGAGTCCAGCTCGGTGTTCCATTTCCCTGGCAAGTCCTCTCTTCAGGTACACACAGAGTCACATTGTAATAACGTGTGTGCTGACTAAAATGTAGGTGCACAGGTTGCATTCCAGCATTACGTGTACCTGTGTGGCTTCAAGCTGTCAAAGACCTTCTTGAAGCCTTCTGCGTGTGCGGGGAAGCTCTCTGCCATGTCGCTGAAGTTGGCCAGCGTGCTGAGGCCCAGGATGTCCTGCCAGGCACGGTCAGACAGCCAGCTCACCGCCGGGTTGGCCAGCTGCTTCACTGGCATCCCACCAGATAAGAGGTATCGCCACTCAGCCTGGCACACGGACACATACAGTAGATGATGGGAAATGTAGTTAAAGCAGGTGGTTGATCAACTGTAATGTACGTTGGTAGCCTGGTAAAACCATCCTGATTGTGGACCCCCATGATTTGTTTTTGCTTCAACTGGACAACAGCATTTACAGTGATTTTCACTCTGTCTGTACATTCCACTCAGTCAGAACAAGACAATGTTCACACTGTTCCTTTATTTCTATTGGCACCAGCTGAACTTACCATAGATGCCTTTTGTGCGATAGTTCTGTAACTGGCTCACAATCGGTTTATGCAAAGCAGGATGGTTATACCAGGCCAAGATTGAGCGCCCTGTCCCACCATGTGGATCTTGTTTTCGCTCATCAGGATGCGCGCACACATCAGAAAGGCGAACATGAGTTTGTGCTTTTCAAACAAGCTGCGGCAAACGTTGCTGTAGAGGCTGAAGGTGAAAAACTCATTGATGTTGATGATTCTCTGCTCCACGGTGTCTGACACGTGACAGAGGGACAAGCACGAGATTAAGAGAGCTATTTCACTGCATTTTGTTGAGTCCATTGTACATTTAATGCATACAGTATGACAAGAAACGGCAAACATGAACACTTGAGATTAGAGGTCCGCTCAAATTTGGCAAATTGAGGTGAACCAGTTATTTTTTTCTTCTTTTGTTTAAACTTTGTTGTGTTTTCTTTCAAAATGTTAGTTTAAAATTGTAGAACACTTAGGATCCATTTGTTTTGATCACAGAGCCTACCTCCTCAGAACATTTGCAGTGAACTCAAAGAAAACCAATGAGTTAGAACATGTTTACTAATTCCTCAAATAATATTGCTCTCGGTTGCCCTGAGTTGGCCCAGCTACCTGCAGGTTGGGAGTTGGCGATGCCGGACATGAAGATGCCCAGGAACCACTCCAGAGAGTACTGGTACATTGGGTCAACATGGGCCAGGTCGGACACGCAGAAGAAGAGGATCTGGGCACGTACGGCCACCGGAACGTACAGCAGACGGGTGGTGTCAATGTCCTTCTCGGTTTTTTCTGCCACAATCACTTTAGCCTAGCAGGGACATCAATGAGCTAGTGAGCTAGTGACCTTTCAGGTGAGCTCCACACACACAATAACATCAGCCCTGTTAGTGAGCTAGTGAGCTAGTGACCCTTCAGGTGAGCTCCACACACACAATAACATCAGCCTTGTTAGTGAGCTAGTGACCCTTCAGGTGAGCTCCACACACATAATAACATCAGCCCTGTTAGTGAGCTAGTGACCCTTCAGGTGAGCTCCACACACACAATAACATCAGCCCTGTTAGTGAGCTAGTGACCCTCCAGGTGAGCTCCACACACACAATAACATCAGCCTTGTTGGTGAGCTAGTGACCCTTCACACACACAATAACATCAGCCCTGTTAGTGAGCTAGTGACCATATCAGGTGAGCTTCACACACATAATCACATCAGCCCTGTTAGTGAGCTAGTCACCCTTCAGTTGAGCTTCAGATACAGCTTCACATTATAACTCATGTCATGTACAGTAACAACTGTATGAATAACATAATGGATATCAATAATTTTATCGTATCTATTTTGTCTTTCTCATGTAACACACATAACTGGTGTTAACATTCAGAATTTAAATATTCTTGGTCGCTGTATTGATTTAAGATATACTGTATATAATCAATACTTCAATTGTTTTTAATTAATATGTATCTATATATACTGTCTATGTGTTCTATTTTTTCTATTTATATAATTACTCTTTCAGTACTGTAGGTGTGAGCTGAGGTACAATAGATGCCAATGTAGCTTTTAATAAACAACTGTAACACTCAGAGCCACAACTCAACAACATTGTTGTTTCCTCCTGAACTGAGAAAGAAAGAAAGAAAGAAAGAAAGAAAGAAAGAAAGAAAGAAAGAAAGAAAGAAACATACTTTATTAATCCCCCTTTAGTCAAAATGAATTCTCTGCATTTAACCCATCCCTCAAGGGAGCAGTGGGCAGCCATGTGGCGCCCGGGGACCGACTCCAGATTGAGGCCAGTGTCTGGTCAACAGCACTGACTGGAGGGTGAACCTGACATGTTTTTTGATGCTATGAGGCTATGTATATTGAGGTAAGGAGGCAGTGTAATGGCATTATTTTAGATACTTAAGAACCCTGATAACAAAGTGACCTTGTCTGACCTTGATCTCTCCGGCTTTGATCTTGGAGGCCTCCAGCACCGAGATAAGCTCCTCGTCGTCCACGGGGTCTCCTTCTGAGGAGCTGAGTCTGAACAGGATCTGGTCCTCGATCTCCTTCAGCTCCTGCTTCATCTTGGCGTTGCTCACTATCAGCTGGTTCTTCTCCTCCTCCAGGTCTGGACGCTCCACTGCTACAACCCTGCCCAGGAGCTGATCCTCAAGACCACTGGCAGCACGCACGCACAAACACACACAATAGGAATGATGGTGTGATTAGGGAAGGATGGAATCAAGCTCAAACAACTTAAAGGTGCACTACTCATTTGTGTTGCCTCCAAGCCCACGCATTTCCACTTAAGATGTGTTTATCTTTTGAAACACGTGTGCCACAACAAGGTAACTCTTATGCTGGTTTACACACAAATCAACTGAATCTCCTATCTCCTTCTTCTTCTACTTCTTAGACCGTAGACCAAAATACAGGCGGTACATTTCAGTGACGGTGATATTGAAGTCACCTGGGGGAGAGGGTGAAGTTTATGAGGGTGACTTTGGTGGAGATCTCTGGTGAGTAGTGAGGGTTGGGCAGATTAGTGGTGATGTAGAGCTTGAAGTCATCGTGGTAGGAGACGACAGTATCTCCCAGCTTCATGACTTTGCTGCCCTGAAGCATGTATGTCTAAGGCAGAGATGAAAGACGACTACATGTAAAGCCTGGGAAGGTTACCACGTAGTGGCGATACAACGTGTCAGTTCTGCACACAAAGTGTGAACCTGTCGCAAAAGAATGGGCTCTAGGGCCGGGTCCAGCTCCTCTCCCACATTCTCCATCAGGCAGGATCTACCGAAGCGGATAGCTGTCTCCAGACTGCGGATGAGGTCTCGGTCACTGAGCTTCACAACCTCCAAGCCACTGCTTTTCTCCTGGTGGGAGAAAAACAGGTAGCCAGTGAAATACTGTATGTGTCACACAAAGCTAACATGGATATTGACAACAGTGTGGGCCTGTAGTGTGTTGGGAGGACCATTTACATAGTCTCCTAGTGTGTGTTTATTAGAATTGGTATAACTATAAACCACAGATGAACAGGTGATGTTTGGTCTTGCCATAGTCGCATGTGTTCTCACCATGTTTTTGATCCACTTGTTGGCTTGTCCCTGTGGGTCAATGAACAGAGGCCAACGCTGAGAGCACTGGGAAATCACACCATTCTCCACCGACAGGTTATCATTTGGCAAACCTTTGATCTAGTAGACCCCCCCCCCCACACATACACACAAAAGACAACAGACTCACCACATTATAGCAAACAATGCAATGTTGTTGAGTGTAGAAAAAGGCTGATAATCAGTACATACATACATCGTCTGACCGCTGTCTCATAATCATAACATAACGATCTGGGTGTCATAAAAACCTGCAGATTATTTAATGTATTAATTTGGGACAAAGATTCTGCCTGCTTTCTCTCACCAGATCATCACAATTATGGGAATGCAGGCAGATTTGTTAAATATCCAAATGAATGATAAATGGACTGCATTTATCTTTATGCTTTTCTAACCTTCCGACCACTCACAGCACTCTACAGGATTGCCTCACTTTCACCTATTCATTATTGATGGTGGTGACAGCCATGCAAGGCCCCATCCAACCACAGGGAACAGCGCAGCCAGATTCATCTTGAACAATTTAAAGGTATAGTCAGCTATTGCAAGCTAAATGCAAGCTAATGCACAATTTTGTCACATTCAACAAATATCTCCTTGCATTTCGCTAGCTTACCGTTCTCTGTGCGTGTTGAAAATAGAATCTGATACTTTCACACAGCCCTGGCTCCGTAAATAGGAACATAAACATAGTGGCGAACACCACTCGTATCAACAAAGCCGTAGCATAGGAGTACGCTTTGCTTTGATTTGAACTCGGAAAGTTAGCAAGAATGACCCTGCCTTTAACACGCTAGTAGGCAGTGGGGTTCAAACCAGCAACTTCACTCACTGCGCCAGTTGTATTGAATGCAACACACTTCCATGTATCTTCTGACGGAAGGGTTACCAAACGTGTTGATTCTGACCTGCCAGGAGCGAATCCTCACTGGGTCTCCCAGGGTGCTGATCAGGTTGGGCTTGTCCGTGTGTGGAACATTCAGGTCTTTAAAGCAGCGCAGCCACTCTGCTGCCATGGCTGCACGGTATTCTCCCTGAAGACGCATATACAATGGCACCAACACTGTGATACAAGCACCATGATACATGCATGGACATACTGGTGGCTAGCTAAGGCGTTTACACTTTCTAGATGTATGATACATCTAGAAAATGCTACAGAAAACAATATGTACTGTAGCATCGACATTTACACATATAATTTACAAAAAATATGTAAATGTGCTTGAATGCTTAACACAATTAAGTATTATATAAATGCAGTATTACTAATACTGTACATTGAATAGTACAAATGCAATGTACCAGTTCTCTTGAGTCAATTCTCTTCTGACAGGAACATGCCTAAATAATCTGCTTTATAACGGCTTTATATTCATATTAAGTCAATCATGTGGTTGCTTTGACGCAAGTGCACAGTTGCGCACATGCACTGTAGAAGTATGAACTGGGGTGAAAAAGGTTTTGGTGATATTGCCCCTGATGAGGTTTAAAAGCGTTTTTATGCAGTGTTTTGGCTGTGACCATTGACAGTGCAATTATCCTGCCTCTCTCCCCATTCACCTAGATAGGGTCTTCTTAATAACATTAACAATATGTCTGCTGAGACATGTCTAGAAGGACTTACAGTGAAGGGTCCCAGGTACGCTACGTATCCTGCAGACAAGAGCACATCTCCTGACACGTTGCTGACCATGTACTCCAGGTGCTGGACGGTCTCCTTCCAACGCACCTTCTCATCTGCCAGTCCATCAATGAGCTGAGGGAAGTCACGTTCAACATCAACTCACAGCCTTTGTTAACAGCAGCAGCAGCAGGTGGATGTTGTTGGAGGACAGTCTGGGTGTTCAACTCCCAGGTTAAAGGTCATGGGCCTTCCTTGACCAAAATGCCTAACCCCTATAGGACATCCACCCCGATACTTATATTTGCTGCTGAAACATCACCCATCTTCCGCAAGAGACTCAAGACACACCTCTTCACAATCCACCTCCTAGCAATCAAGCAACTCTAGTTTGTTCCCCAAATGTTTTCGTATTTTATTTTTTCTCTCTACTCTCTTATATATGTGTGTATTATATATATATATATATATATATAATCCTGTTCTGCTCTCATGTATTTAGCACTTTAGTATTAGGCACATAGTATTCAGGCTATTATGAACTTTGTATGATTGAATGATATGATATGTAGACATGACAACATGCTGAAACTATTCTGACAATATTGGTTGCCTTCAATTGCTGATGTATGACCTGTATTGACAATAGATGTACATGCACTACATGTAAGTCATTTTGGATAAAATCTTTTCAGTGGCCTGCTTGTACTGTTCTTCCACCAGTTATCCACCACAACCATGTCTGTCATAATACCTAGCTGGTGCATTGCTATGAGTAAACCCATCTTTATCCTCCTGACCTGGTTCGCTCGGACCAGGCGTTTCTCACACAGCTGATAGTTCTTGGCCAGTTCGTCCCTCTTGGCCAGGCAGGCCTTGTACGTGGCCTTTAGGGTGGCGATGCCTTCCTCCACCTTAGCCAGCTGTGCTCTGGCATTGTCCAGGATGACCTGTGTGGCTGCCAGGTCCTCCGTGGCTTCTTTTTGTTTCAGCTGAACAAGCATGCAGATGGGGCGTCACACTTGTGTTCAGCATGACGTTACAGTGTGCACAATGGAGGGGCCAAGGGGCTTCTAGGTGTGTCCTCCATACCTTTTTAGGCTCCACGCCCTTGGCCACAAAGTGGTACGTGTGCATGGCTCGCACCCACTCACAGATAGACTTGCAGGCCCTTGACACCTTGTTGATGGACTCTGGCATGAAGTTCTCATCATCGATGTAGGGCTGGATGATTTTGATGACGGAATCGGGAATGTTATCCTGCAGAGATCAGAGGCAGGAACAGGATTACAGTATCAGTGATGCATACAGTGGAGCCAAATACAGAGTATTGTCCCCGTTACCTTATCAAAGCTGAAGAGGCTATCTAGGAACTTGCCCGGATCCTGTAGCAGGGCTTTCCCAGATTCCCAGTAATCGTCTACTTTAGTGCCGGGCTTATCTCCGGCCACTCTCTTGGGTTTGATGCCCTTCATGATGCATACAGCATCCATGACCAGCTTTACCCCATGAGGAGGGTGCTGCATGGCTCGCACCTATACACACACACACACACGCACACATATCACAAGGAAAGCTGTAATTTCGGGAATACAATAAGCTATAAACATAGTCAGGATCAAACTGCAACACAATGGGCCTTACCTCTGTGACATCATTCTTGTTGAGTGACTTAAGGCTGGCCAGGGCTTCATCCAGGGCTGGCAGAGCCTTGTCCAAGTCCTTCTGGGCATCGTCAGCTATGGCTTTGGCCAAAAGGGCTGTCTCTGTAGCTTTGTTCTCCTTTGCCATCACTGTAGAACGTTTCTCCTCTGCCACCAACGTATCTGTCTATGAGCACACAGAAGGATGAAGCAGTCAACTCCTGGTTACAGTCACCAAGCAGCAAAACAATATACAGCACAGTATGTAATGTAATGTAATGTAATGTATGTTAGGGCTGTCTCGAACACCATTTTACAGGCTTCGAATAATTGATGGTATTTCCGAACGAGTATTCGAATACTCGTTCTCAAAAACACCATTACCAACACTCAACTAGAATATATATATGATATATAATTAATTTTTCATAACCTGTTAAAAATCTAAGCGGATGGCAGGACCGTTTATAATAGCACATAACTGTACAACAGCAAGTATACAACGCTTTTAACTTCAAGTCAACTCACTTATGAAGACTCATAGCATATATTAGCCAATAAGAGAGCCCCGCTCTCTTCTTTCGGACAGAGTGTTGATGACACATTGTGGGACAAGCAATTACATTTTTAACATGTGGGTTTATACAGAGACAGTATGGATTAATGTGAAAAAACTAATCCTCAAATGCCCATATTTAAAAAGTATTTGGGGCCAGCCCTAAAGTATCAATCAATCAATCAATCAATCTTTATTTATATAGCACTTTTCATACAAATTCATGTAACACAAAGTGCTTCA
>JAODOY010073418.1:0-15947 GCA_025399855.1 Forbesichthys papilliferus
AACATGCCTGATTCAAAGTCGTTGGAAGCCTGATAATGACCCGTTCATTTGAATCAGGTGTGTTGAAGCAGGGAGAGATCTAAAACATGCAGGGTGTGGCCCTCCAGGACCGGAAATGAATAGCCCTGAGGTAGGCTGTGAACTCGATAGACAAAGCGTAACCGTTTTTACAGACTACATTTGCCAACGCAGATACCGTTATTAGAGATCAATATGACTAGACCAGACCAGGCCTACGCATAGAGGTTAGAAGGAGAAGTAAGGACACCTGGTCAGTAGGGGAGAATGGGCATACAATATAAGTAGGACTACTGCCTGACCTGCTTATAATAATTTATTAACTACTAGTTCAATTTTATAGATAGTCAATAATTTATAATTAGCAACTTTTGTTTGAAGTTAAATAAATTAGGCTAAGGTTATCGTCCAACGCCAAATTAGTAGACATCGATCAACCTTATCTTCCATCTCTATTTTCTATCTGGTTTGAAAATAAAGAAGTATATCATCTCTTTGAATGCTTTCACTATTTAGTTAGCAAGGATTCTGAGATGTTATGTTGTAAAATGTATAACTAACTTAGCCTTTATATCATGCTGCTGTCATTACACTAAACACAACGTTGTTTGCTTTCAATCGCTTGTGTATGATTCATTCAGCTCTTGGCAAATGTACCCTTTGTAAGTTGCAATAGATAAAAGCGACTGATAAATGCTGTAAATGTAAATGGGCAGAGGCTAGCAGAAAGAAGATTGATGGCGGGAATACTGACATGAAGTAAATGAGGAAGGGCAGTGTGGTTTGAGGAATAATGTTGTCCTGCTGGCCGAGTATAGGCTCAGAGCTGTGGTTCTCCACCGATAGCATCAGCAGAGATAGAGAAGTCTGTCTCACAGCTCACACTGATAATGTGCTGGATGGATTCTTCCATTGTATACTTTGAACCTGTGTTTGCGTGTCCTTATTTGTGTTACTCTTCAGTGTGTATATGTGTTTATTTCATCTGTAAAGCTGTCTGTGTGCGTGTGTGTATTTGGCATCTTTATGTCAGTTTTTATTTTTGTCTCTAGTCTGCATTTACATTTTCGTGTGAGTGTGTTGTTTGCATTGTGTTGTGTGTGTGTGTTGGTATGTTTTCATATCAGAGGTATTAAATGTGTGGTTGGCTTAAATGCTTATGAATATGTAACGAGAACACAACAGCCCAGCAAAGGAGCATGTTTACTGTACGTCGCAGCAGATTGACTCAGACTATCAAGAACATTGCGGAATAGGTCCTCGAGCTCCCGTGTGCCTTATAGATTGTCGATGGCTGCCATCATTCACACCAACGCAGCAGTATAACAGGAAAGTGTCCTTATCAGATCTACAGATGGCCTGGACTGTCTCCGTGGCTGGCCGTTAACCGATCTGTAGATCTTTACTAAGGGGAGGATTAACAGCAATTCATTGCAGTCTCGCTGGTCTGCGTGGTTGGTCCTTTCGCTCTCTCCAGACAGTATTTCTTCGTTTAATGTCGTTAACGTATTGGATTCAATTACTTAAAACGTTTGGCGTGGTGTAAATAAGCAAAGTTTGCACTTCTGTCGCTGTTAATTTCTTTAATAATGCCAGACAACCTCTATAAATTACAGGGAAGCATGTGGGAAAAAAAATGTTTTTTTCTTTATTTTTTTTACACCCACATTAGTTGGCTCACAGCAGCATAAAGTGGGCTTTGGCAATAATGTCCCATGGTGTATTGATTCAGAGAAGCATAGTGTGGCTCATGACTAAAGGTATAGTCAGCTATTGCAAGCTAATACACCAAATATCCCCTTGCATTTCGCTGGAGTACCGTTCTCTGTGTGCGCTGAAAAAAGCATCTGATGCTTCTAAGCCTTGAAACAAAGTGGCAACCACCTCTCACAACAGAAAAGCCGTAGTACTACGCTTTGCTTCACAATGCATTTCATTGTGTGAGGCGGCACGGCGGAGGGATATTGTTTTGATCAACCTCGAAGTTAGCAGGAGTTGTAGAAAAGATCTGCCTGTGCTTAACGAATGGCGTGTTTTGTCTCTAGACAAGCTGTTTATGTCCATGCACTGTTTATGCAGTCTTAACTCTACTCTGCCCCCTCTGGCCAATCAATAATTGGTATCTTAATAGATTTTCCCTGTTATTATAAAAAATATATATTTCTCTCATAATTTTTTTTAAATGTGCTTTACACAGTCTGTGGTGTGAATATGTGTTTTGTTTTTTATTTAATTATAAAATGTCACTGACAATAGGTGTGGTTGCATCTTGACAAAGGGTGTGTCAATAGTTCATTAAAGTGTGGCATTATTATAATTTTTTGTTTGTTAACGTGTCATAAAATCCCATTGTTAACCGTGTGCGTTAGGAGAATGTGGACCGGAGCGGCGGCACAGCCTGAGGCAAGGGAGGTAAGGCAGAGACCAGGTTTAGACTGGAAAACGAAAAGACGTTGTATTGCCCTTAGAGGCCGTGGGAAATAAAATGCAGACAGTCCTTTAGTTTGAATGTTCCTGTGTGTGTGCGTGAGTGTGTGTGCGTGAGTGTGTGTGCGTGAGTGTGTGTGTGTGTGTGTGCGTTTGTGAGTGTCTGTGCGTGTGTGAGAGTGAGTGCGTGTGTGAGAGTGAGTGTGTGTGTTTGTGTAAGTGGGTGTGTGTGAGTGTGTGTGTGTGTGTTTCTGTGTGAGAGTGAGTGAGTGTGTGTGTTTGTGCGTGGGTGTGTGTGAGTGTGTGTGCGTGTGTGTGTGTGTTTCTGTGTGAGAGTGAGTGTGTGTGTTTGTGCGTGTGTGTGTGTGTGAGAGCGCACGCCCAGGGATACATGACTGGACACAGATAAGGAGCACATCAAAGCTGCCATGCGCACGGAACACAGCACAGATAGCAGACACACACGCACACACACACACACACACACAGCCAGGAACATTCAAACTAAAGGACTGGCTGCATTTTACATCACATTGTAAACTTCAGATAGGATGTGACCAACTGCGTGCGCGCGCATGCACACTGTGTTCAAAACACCCTTAAAGCATCTCCCGAAGGACCAAACAACACTTTGTCTGTCTCCTTAGTGAAGTGGTGAAAGAAATCCACCGCATTTGTTGGTGTGTGTGTGTGTGTGTGTGTGTGTGTGTGTGTGTGTGTGTGTGTGTGTGTGTGTGTGTGTGTGTGTGTGTGTGCGCGCGCGCGCGCGTGCACATGCGTACAGGTGTGTGTTTGTGTGTGTCTCTGCGTAAGTGCGTAATACTGTTTGCGTGTGTGTGGGAACTTCTAGACACATTAGTTTCACTGTGCGTCTGTTGTTATTGGCGTTGTTGTTGTTGTGCTGTTCTACTTCCTCTGCGTCACACACACTTTTTTCCCCCCTCTTCCTCTTCTTCACTGTCACTTTCAGTAACGTCGCTCTGCACGCATGGACTATTTCTGAGCTGTGTGCGTGTGTGTGTGCGCGCGCGTGCACGTCAACAGAGCCTTTGACAGCGAGGGTGGTGATAGCAGATAGAACAGAAGGCGTGCGTGTGTGTCTGGCATTCCAACAAACATTATTATTTAAATTATAAGGAAAGGCCTGGCCATGCATTATGTATCAGCCCTTCATACGTGTATGGTAATTCCAATTAAGCTCCCGGGGGGAGGGGGGGGGGGGGCGTGGTCCACTAAGACATGTGATAAGGATAACACACAAAGCCTGGTGGAGGTTGTCTTGTCATGCAGAGGTTTGTTCGCTCACTCACGGTGCATGGCAGCACTGTCCACACACACACACACACACACACACACACACACACACACAGACGTACTACTGTAGATGAGAGCACTGTCTTGCCTTTGCTTTTTTGGGGACACAGACATGGTAGTGTTTGAGCTTTTACAGAGGCCTTATAGAGGGATTCAACCTTCCCTACACGCACGCACGCACGCACGCACGCACAGTTACGTTTCCCAAATCAGTGATCCTGACTTAAGAGGAACTTGATCAAAGTGTTTAATTGCACTTGAAACTTTTATTAAGGATTGGTCTAGCCAGGGGTTCTCAAACGTGTTTGTGAGACCCACCTAGAGAGGACTAATCTATTTATTTATTTATGATTGATTGATTGATTTAGAGACCCACCAAATACCGGTAAGGTCATTTTCAAAAACATATCCATTTTAGCTAATGCTATACCTGTGTGTGCACCAAATGGTTTTGAGCAGAGCGCTCCAGAATCTATGGCGTGCACGTGGCTAAATAGGATTTCATCCAATCAGGAACAAGTAGGCTGTTTTGCCACAACCCTACTCCCGACCAATGAGTGGAACAACGCGATAGTAAAGCGCAGAAGCCTTTCATTCAATGGCCGCTTGCTTCGCGACCAACTCACTCCAACTCGGTGACCCACAGTTTTGAAAACCGCTGGTCTAGACTGACAAGAGGGAATTGAAACAGATGGAATATAGAGGGTTTGTTGTAATAGAGATAAATATGATTGAATATGAATTGAAGGCTTAATAAACTAATGCAGTAGACAAAGTGCTAGTCTGTGGGGTTATATGTTTTTAGGGCTGCCTTGAGCTCTCAAAACACACTGTAGCCTTTTGTCCAGATCTCGCGAGCTCCAGTTTGACTTTGCCGCGAGTATCCATTCAAATGCATTTGTCATAAAGGCGGTGCTACAGTAATACATTTAAGACGAACATCCTTACTTTCAAATCAGCTATAACACAGTAGGCAGCCAAAACATATGACATACTGTACGTACGGTCATGTTATTATCTTAGATAAAAAGCTGACATCTTATTGACCGACTGGTTTCATCACGGTCGACAAAGCGGTTTTGAATTGAGGGCCGGCTTCCAGACTGATTTGCGGTGAAATGAAATTGAAGCTTGCGAGACGAGGATGGTGTCTCTGCCAATGTTGTTGTCTAACCGCTACAGTAGCTCTCATTTACAATTACAGTAGTTGCAAGGCTAATGATGTGTTCTAGTCCTGCCTATTGTGTTTGAATTCATATCTGCATTTGAAGCAGCTAACACCCCCCCGCCCCGCCACATGCCAACACATCACGTAATAGTCCGCACTGTAAGGAGTGGAGGAGAAGGCAGACACGCTCCACTATCAGTATTCCCCGCCATGCCTACAGCTCTCGGCTTCTCCCTCGTTTCTCTATCTATTTGCAGCTGTGCTGTCAATCCCAATGACTCCAAGTCTCAAATCCGCTGTCTCTCGGACACGGTCAAGCAGTAATAGTCAGGGGTGCGTGCGCACGTGCGTTCACTTCGTATTATAGTGCATATTCCCATTACTTAAGTGGTCTCAACGCTGCACACCATAGACGTCTCTGTAACCCTTAAGATCTATTGGAGTCACAGCAGACGTGGTGTTTGGAGTCTTTCTAATTTAACACTTTTGCGGTTTATTGCAGGTGTGAAGTTTGAAGGGACAGCAGCTCGGTCTGTTTTGTATCACGATGGGCAACATTTACTCTTACTTAAAATGGCCCAAATTTCTCGTTGACACAAGCTAGTTGAGCAGCTTAACCCCGTTTACGTCTCGGGAAATGCACGTACCATTATCTAAATAACAAGCTAAGATTGTTGCGGTCACGTTTAGTCAACATCTTAAGGCAGGATTTACCGCTTGTTTGTTAAATCGTACGAGAAGTTTATTCTTTAGCTTGTTAGCTACTGTATAGTGTCTCAATTGAAACAGCTGCTATCTAATGCCAAGTCTGCTAGCTGACACCTTCAGCCGTTCCCTCCTCTCCAGCTACTAACATCCGTCATAGCCATCTCATTATACCTGGGTGACCTCCTACCCTGCGTTTTAACACGTCTGCTTCACTGCCCCAGCCCCAACACACACACTCCCACCATGGTTTCTCTCATTATTAGCCATGCATATCACATCCTGGTAACCCTGGAGTGTCCTCCTCCCCCCTCTCTCTCTATATATATATCTCTCTCTCTCTCTCTCTATCATTCTTTCTCTCTCTCCGTCTTTCTCTGTCTCTCTCATATGCACGCTACAGTGACCACAATGACCAGCTGTATTTACTGGGGAAATGCCAGCAGTTAAAAAAAAGTAATTTTTGTGTTCTTGAGTTTATTTGAGTCAATAATTATGTCTGTCCCAGGACAGCCCCAGGTTTTAGTTTCCTGGGACAGACGTATCTTTATACTGTATATCTATATATATATATATAAATATCTTATAGAGCATATTGTTGAATACAATATTTTTCAATAATGCTGTACAGTGGGTCGAACTTCCCATTAACTGGCATATTATGCTCAGTTCAAATATGGCCATGTTTACCATGTTCACGAGTTCAAGAGTCCATATGAACGCCCCTATCTTGTGGTATTCACAACGTCGTTAAATGGAACTTTTCTGAAAGCTTCGAGTTCTCAAGTTTCCATGTCATAATGACAAGTATATTTGAACGCAGTTCCATTTGAACGCAGCATTAGTTCTGGCGTAGTTTTGCAAAGATGTACTGTACACTCGATTTCCCGATGTGTTCCAATGGATCTAAACCTTTTTGACATACAGCCTGCAAAACCCCATGGGAGGAAAAGTTAATTTTATTAAAGATTAAACTAGATTAAATATACAGTAATTTGATATTCACTCTTCAGAAGCCTTGCTCTGGACAACATCTCAGCAGAACTGAGTCACCAGGCGGTTAACTTTACGCCATCGGTCTGTGATCATCATACAACCAATGGGATTAATTTGATCTGTCAAATCTGATACATTTCCCTTCAAGGAAATAAAAACCAAGACAGAGATAAGAGTCAGAAGGCAGAATGAAATGCTCTCCCTTTGCTATAGATGCTACCGTCGCTACAGACATGAGCTCCATATGTATAATTGATCCACCTCAACCCCACAAATAGCCAGCCACTCTCTGCAGTGCCCCATGCCTGTGTGTGTGTGTGTGTGTTTGTGTGCGTGCGCGCATATAATATACTCCTGCACACTGCAGGAGTAAATTATAGAGAAATGTCGAGCAGGTGAGCAGGCTGGAGAGAGGAGATGGCCAACTGAGCTGGTGAGACAGAATGAGAGAGATAAAGAGATTGCGCTAGCGCTAGGGGTCTCCTCTGCGCCTTACGGGAACTCTCCTGGTTCGCGTGGCTTCCATCCACGTCAAGAGGCTGGCTGAGGATTATGGGAAGACCCGGAGCGTGTGTTTATTGTTGTGCGAACTTATGTCTGGCATGTAACTCACGGAAGACGCTGGAGGCTGTTGTTCCTCTCAAAAGCACAAAGCTCTGCAGGAAGAGAGGGAGGGAAAGAGCATTTACTGTAGGAGTGTTACTCTTTGGTGTGTGTGTGTGTGTGTGTGTGTGTGCGCGCGCGTGCGCGCTACAGGGATGTGACCTTATGCTCTGACCTCAGAAGCTTCTTGTCATACATGTCAGACTTTATGGTCGCCCGTAGCCCCCCCACGCACGCACGCACACGCACACAGGGGCAAGCTGTACTTAATCCACTCCCTGTGTTTGCAGTGGGGCACATTGTAGTGCTATCACAGTTAAGGTATAGAAAGCACTAGAGCTGCTAGTGGGAGCTACTAGTGCTCTGTCTGAACCTGTAGAAAACCTGTTGAACGGGAAATATCGTGTTAGTACAGTAGTTCCTTTACTTACGTAAATATACCTGCCTTCCAGGGGCTTGTTGGTAATACATGACATAATTTCTAAAGAATAGCAAAGGAAAGTAACTGTAACCATGTCATGTGGTTCATTACTTCTGAGCTACCCATATGCACTATAATATGGAACTTTGGCTCCCTATGAAACGTACCCAATGTAAATTGCACAATATGTTAGAAAAATGGTTTGTGAAGTGTGTTGGCTGTCCATATGCACTAGCATTACAGGATTTTGTTTATTTAAGTCTATTTACAAACTAGCCTCAGCCGCCACCGTTGATTAGCACTACGCCACGTAAGCGTCTGATACTGTACATACACCCTTGTAAGGTTGACTGACTTTCCAGAAGTCAGTCAACAAATTTGTTAGAAATTTGACGTCCGACTTTGTCATCGAGTTATGTAGTTGGTCGTCGTGCGTGTCAATCAAAAATACCTCTCCTGTCAAGTAGGCGGGTCTTAACGTAGTTAGCCAGCACTGTGTCCCACACTTAACGTAAGTAAATGTTGCGAGACTAATTACACGCAAACGTATGTTTAAGTTTCCTTTAAAACCCCTCCTTCCCCCCCCCCCCCCCCCCAGGAGACGGCTTCCTCCTGCGATGTGGAGCTGCTGTCGCTGCTCCTGGACGCGGGCCTCCTGGTGGGCTGCGTCTCCTCGGCCCTGTACCCGCTACTCATCGCCCACCTCCTCTCCCAGCAGCAGGCGGAGGAGCAGGTGGAGGCCCGCTGGGACGTGGACAAGGCCGCCTCAGAGCTGCTGGCCGCCGGCCACGGGCCCCAGGCAGGCTCCCTCCTCCTGGCCCACAGGGGCAGCCACCAGGGCCAGGTCACCTTCAACACGGCACTGGCTGTGCTGCGCAGGTGGCTCTGAGGGGGAGGGGAGATGGGGACAGACAGAGGGGGAGGGGGGGGGCAGGGCATCTCCTGACTGAACCTCACTGCACGAGTGGGCTCGCAGCCGGCCACGTGCGCACTGGCGGTGCGAGACACTGGACGAGGTAGAAACGTTCTCCAGGCCCGCCAGGAGAATCTCAACCCCCCCCCCCCCACACACACACACACACACACACACACACACACACACAGACGCACACCCCTTCATAGAGGCCAATGTGAGCATAGGCGGCCACACAGGGGTGTGATCAGCAGTTTCTGGGAGGTTATGCCACCAGCATAAGCACCCATGCATACTGTCCACGTGTGTAATCCGCCCTATCGTGTGATAGGCTAATTGCAAAGTACCTGTAGATGCAAAAGAAAAAAGCAGCAGGCGAATATAAGTCGATTGTTTTCCTTTCTGCCTCTCCACCGTTGGACACTCCTCCTCAGCGCCATTGTTTGCCCACTAATAATGTCTAATTAATTCCTTCTGAACAAATTGGCCCCGTAGCAGCAGTGTGTGAGTTTTAAATGTGCACGCAGCATCACTCTTAGTGGCATAATGTGGAACTAATGATGATAAGAAATGCGCGTGTGTACAGTACGGTACGTGTATGGATGCGTCTTCCAAGTGAATCGTCTGGCTTGTACTTTGTAAAAGACAGATCGTGTTGGCTGTCACCTTTCCCGACCTGAAATAAAGACGCACATGTATTAACTGAGACTATCAGAAGCAATAGTGATTTTATTTGGTCCTGTTTTCCATGCCTTTGTGAGTACAAATAGGAGGAACTCTGTTCCTTATAATGTGCTGAATGGGATTGACCTTTTGGGTTTTACCACACTTCAATAGCACTTGTCTGGGCTGGCATACGCTCGCACAGAAGATGTACTGTTTTGTTGATGAATGTAGGCTTTTCTAAGACAGCTTTAGTAATCACTTAATGAGCTTTGTTTAACTTAACTTTTTAATCAAATGTTTTTATAAAGATGTGAATTGCACCAGATTATCTCATTTGCATTATAATCATTGTATATTCACCTTGATCCAAGATAATTGCAATTCTATGACCTGAGTTCTATTTGCCGTCACACACACTTTTACTTGGCACAGCGGTTTAAAACCAATATCCCATTGATACAGTCTTGTGCACATTTCTGTAGACCTTTTCTGCCTCTGCTTTTAATAATTGCAGACAAAGTGTTTCTTGACAAATTAGATCATAGGCGCAGAATTTAGACCTTTACTGTAATTTGTCTTGTCTGCCATTTTGGTGTTTTGTTTGGTTTTTTGGTGTGGTTTTTTTTTCATAGACCAGCTTTTCAGTGTTAAATCAATAAAGCAATGCTGACTACAGGTTTACAGAGCAGCAAATTTACTTTTTTGTGTCTGCTGGAAAAACACATTAACACATATTTTTATGACCCTTGAGTCACAGAGCAGCAGGATGCAATCAATGCTGTCGCAACACCACAGTCCTGCGGTGACATTTGATTGGTTGTCCAGTTTATTATATGATTTATGGAATATTAACCTTACCTCTTTTTTTCCCCCCCACGTGAGCTGTTCCTAGATGCAGTGCTCCCCAGGCCTCTTCCCAGCCAGTGCAGTGCGATTATAATAAGTGGAACATCTGTCTTTAAGGTCGTTTGTTCCCTGTTAAATGTTTTACTAAATGTTTAATGACTGAATCCAATGATTAAGCTGCTCTATAACGTTCGTGCTCTCTGAATACACTCAGTTTATTCACTTTACAGTATATCCACGTCTTACACCCCTGCCATTATAGTGGTATGTCCCAACCTCAGCTGTCAGCCGAGCCCACTCGCTGAATTGGTGTTTATTGGTAAACTATTATTATCGTTCTTGGGTGTTTTCCCCTGAAACAGTATCAGGTAATTTACTTTGACAAGAAAACATTTGAAACGCCCTGTGGAGAAAACTGTTTTCCTGACAAGCCAGTAAGTGAATAAATGGTTATAGCATGCAGATATGCTGATAGCACGGTTTTGTTTCTTGGCTTTTCATAAGAAGGAAGAGAATTTTATATATCAAACTGGAGTTATTGAATGAAAAATTAGATTTCTGTCACTATCAACCTGCTCATGAGGGCTAACATTTGGTACAAATGATGTTTAGGAAGTGTCAATATGTCACCAATAGAGGACTTTGCTCTATAGAGAATAATGAGTAAGCTTCCTAGTCCTAAAGACTTGGAAGTAATTCTTTGTCAGTTTCAGCATAGACAGGTTATAGAAAAAGTCTGGAGTATGCACTTTAATAAATACAAATACAGTTATGCCTTGGCCCCTGCATCCCAATGTGCTGGACACGACCAGTCAAGATTACATCAAGATTACAAAATAAATTAAATCCATTTCATATAGTTATTGACCCAGGCCTGACTTTACACCATTAGGTCCGGCGGAAATGAACATATCCATGCACGACATTTGGGCTAGCCAGCAATAAATCAGGCCTTTGTGCTAAACTAACCAGATTAGATTGCAAACCATTATAATCAATCCTCAGCGTTATTCGGTGTTAAAGCCTCAAATCAACGCCTTTATCTAATCAGCACTGTATCAGCCACAGACCTTTAGCACTTTACCCGCTAACAAAGTGGCACATTACTCATAAAGGGCTGAGCTAACCTCAGGAACCTCTGCATTTCTATTCAGCAACAAGAGCACAATACACACTTTTAATCAGTAAGTAGTAATATATTGTGTGCTGTGTTGCTTTGATTGGTTGAGAACAATAAACTGTCCATCCAAACATTTTCCTGACCTGTCAATAATAATGAACTTTCCAGCATGTCAATATTTTTCAACATGTATGGCTGGAACAAAATTAAAATTATTTGATTAAAAACTGTTTTGGCTTAAAGCAAGAATGTGACTAGTTAAAGAGGCTGGTACTAAAGTAGTGTGGTAGGTATGAATGAGAAAAACGCACGGTGTGAGACTGCTCAATTACTAGATTAATTTGACATCTTGCTATGGCCTCCTGGATTAATGGAATTGACTCCATGTACCAATCAGCGTCGCCAAATATTTATTCAAATTACAAATGTCTCAAAATACCTCAACAGTCTCAAAGATAACTTGTATATTTGTTAATTTGTACTGTTTTCATGGCAATCATATGATGGAATGATCAAATGTAATGGACCGATAAAGTGTCATGTGTTTAGCAACTGAAAACCTTTTTTTTTTTTTTTTTTTTTTGCTCTCTGCCTGCACGTGTATGATTTTCATCTCTCTCGCCTTAGTTGTTTTCAGCATGCTTGCTCTGGCTGTGAGCCATCTGCCTTGAATGTTGAAGTGGTAAAAGAACATTTTACTTGTTGATGCAGCCTACCATTAAAAGTGTTCTCCTGCGTTACCTGTCTGCTTTTAAAGTGAGCCTGTACTCATAATTAACTTTTTTAACGTTTTTAGCATTAACCTTGGCTAATCCTATGTTCATATGGACCTATTAGAGCCTCAAACGGAGAGTAGGCCTACACACAATAATATAGGCAAGCAGAGAATAAGAACAATTTTCTCATTATACCGGTGTATTGTACAACAACCTCAGCCTTCAGGAGATAAATACACACTAACATCAGCTCAGCCTCGTAGAAATGAATACTGAGATGCATTTGTCTGCTTAATAAATCCTCTACTTGTTTTACTTACAGTATAGCTTGCACATCAAGCGGCAGTTTCCCAGAAAAAGATTAAGTCGAGTGCTAGATATTTCAGTACATTTTTAGTGTAGTACATTATTCAGTGAAGATATCCTCTGAAATGTTTAGTCAGGAACTAGCTTGGCTTAATTTCCTTTCCCGGGAACTAATCCCAAGAGGAATAAGGTGAAAAGAGTCTGTATATATCGTCTTCATATCAAACTGTAGAGCTTCCTGCCTTGTCGATAAACTGGTTGTCTGGGCCTGTCAGGTATATCACTTCATATGTCTGACAAAATAGTCTCCTGGTGCCATCGGAGTTATCCTGAAAAGGTGGTTTTGAGGGGTAACAATGGTCCCCAATGTAAGCCTGAAGAGTCATGGATGTTGTAGAGGATCTCTCCTCAAGAGAAGAAGACATTTTATTTTACCGCCATCCTTTAGAGAGCACTGTGAAGAGAAAACACAAAAAGATGACAGAAACATGTTACCATTCCAGGGAATCTCTCTCTGGCCTTCTGGCCTGTCAACGCACTGAATCCTGGGAAATAATTTGTCCTCCAATGGCTCGTTTGTTTCCCCTGTTCCTTACCTTCTTTTTTTCATGCTGTTTTCATGTTATCAAACATTAGCCTCCTCCACGGAAGAAGCTGTGCACTGCTGTACGTGTTCTATCAAAACACATAAAACACCCATATAGAGCAGATGCCAGCAAGATGGTGCTAGAATGAGGGGGGGGGAGAATGTCATTGATTGGTTAAATGGGAACTAAAGAGCCAAATGAGATTGCAAACATCACGGGCAAAAACATGCAATGGGAGCAGGTGTGTATGGGGGTGTTAAAAGATTAGACTACAATTTGCATTGTTCATAGGGGAGTTATATTCGGTTAAATAAAATAACACAGTTGCAGAGATGAAGGATCAAATTTTATACATGCCCGTCGTAGCTCCTGGCATCACTGATGAAACCATTATGAAACAAAACAACCAAAATGCCATTTGTTTTTGGTTTGAGGCCTTGTTTTTAAACTTGCATATGGAAATACTACTATTACTACCTGTAGGTAATAATACATGTTCAGACAAGCGACTTCATTAACCTTCACTCCACTTATAATTTGTTTTACAAAACAAAAGACTCACGACTCAATGCTAATCCTGTTAATTGTAATGCAAAGCTAGGAATGCAGTTTTAAGCCTAGAATATTTTACAATGATTTCATTGCACTGGACGAAAGCAAAACCCATTAATCTGAAAAGATTGGATCACCACAAAGTTTTGACATCATATGCCCAGTCACACGATTTAGGTGCATCTGTAAGCATCAGACGTTTCCCAACAGCTGTTTCATTGTATTGCTGGAAGAGGAAACCTTACAGCTGTATATGTTTCTCTCCCGCTCAGCGAGAAGCTTCATCAACCTATTCACATCCCCAATCTCACTAGTATGTCTCCCCCTCATATCACACTGTACGGAATCCAAGCTGTTCCTGCTTACTGTCGGTTTCACACTGGAAGGCAGCTCAGCTCGATGGTGATTGGTTTCCTGTTGAGGCATGACCCCTGAAAATAAGTATTCTGATTGGTGACCTCCCCTGTGTGTATGGCCTACAGAGGAGTGGGTCCTGAACTGTTTCTATGAAAAAAAACAATTTGTCATCGAAAGCATATCATGCGCTCCATCCAAAAGCATCTTACCACACCCCCACCCTCCTTGCTGTGAACACCCTCCTCTTAAAGCTGAGTCGGCACGAAGGATGGACAGACACTTGAAGGAGGGAAGAGAAGGGGTGAGAGATTGAGGCTGAAGAATGCAGGTGAAGGAATTAAACCTACATGGTAAAAAGACCAGTGAACACAGGTCAGCGCAAACACGAGGAGAGAAGGATGGGGGGCAGAATGATAGAAAGGAGACTGAAATAGGGAATCATGTTCTCTCTCTGAATGTTCTCTCTCTTAGCATGTTCTCTCTCTCCGCATGCCACGATAACGACTGCGCTGTCGAAGGCACTCGGGGCGGAGGATGGAGAGCTTTAAAAAAAGATGGAGGGGAATGAAAGAGGGTGAGAGTGGGAGGTGTGGAACCGGCAGACGGGGGCGAGGGTATTGGAAGTCCTGACAACGCTACAGACTGAAGTGGGGCAACAACTGTCAGCAACTCTGTGTGTGTGTGTGTGTGTATATAGAAATATACAAGACAAAATATAGGTCTGGACCCACGCATGCATCTGCAGGCCTCTATGGAGACTGTGTAGTGCTTCAGCATTTACACGTGCGCGTGTGTGTGTGTGTGTGTGTGTGTGTGCGTCTTCCCCACCTCCAACCATGGTATTTTTTTCCTACGCTGATCTTCGGAGCTGGAACAAAGAGCGTAATGACAAGGAAATTACCTGCCTAGGCAGAATGGTGTCATCTCTACTGCTGTGCTTAATGCGCAGCTACACGTCTTAAGTCTGCCCACACGCTGACACACACACACACCTAGCGTGCAGTGGCATGTGGAGTTCAGGGCACCTTTTGTGTCTCCGTAATTGTGGGCTACAGAATTATAACACGCTTTAAAGGGGTGGGAGGAATATGTAGTTAGCATCATTTGTCTGAGTTGTGTTTTTGGGGGGAGTCACAATGTGTGTGTGTGTGTGTGTGTGTGCGTGAATGTGTGTGTGTGCGCGTGCGCGTGTCCACACGCGAGGTGGTCGGCGGCGAACAAAACTTTTCCGAACAATCCAACATAATGATGGAAACGCAAACGAGCTCCGCCGCAACAACAACAACAACAACGCCACGACGACAACAACAGGTGTTTTGCCTTGCCGGGGGATTCGAGCCGCGGGAGAATGAGGCAATCAGTTGCTATGGCAACGTGGGTGGTTGAGGTGGGCGGTTTGCATTAAGTGTGTGTGTGTGTGTGTGTGTGTGCGGGGGGGGTGCATTGCAGCTTACAGGCTTTGAAAACGATGAGGTTTGCCTTTGGGGTAAACAACACCCGGGAGCCTTTTCTCTCTCCCTAACAGCTGCTCTGCACCCCCACACCACCTCCCTGTTACCCATCAGACTCACATCTGTGTGTTCCCTCATTCTCTCTCTCCCTCTCTCCCTCTCCCTCTCTCTCTCCATCTCTCTCTCTCGCACACTCACACACACACACACACACACACACACACACACACACACACACACACCCCAATCACCCTGAGCTCCCTGACTATTCTCACACTGCAGGTGTCCTGCTGGCCTCATGATGAGCGTGTGGAATTGGCCGTAACCATGGTAACGCTCCCAACCTTGTGAGGGGGGCTGCAAGTGGTCAAAGGAACTATGTTTGAGTGTGTGTGTGTGTGGGTGTACGTGTCTGGGTCTGGTGGATATCTGAGGTGATCTACTGTATAAATGTTCATCTGGACAGAGTCTGTCATGTGGGGACAGTGGGTGTTTAGTGCATCACTCTCTCTCTCTCTCTCTCTCTCTCTCTCTCTCTCTCTCTCTCTCTCATACACACACACATACACACCTAGAGGACTTCACCCTGAGCCACCAGTTCGATGTCATCCCCCTGTGCACTCCACCTTGGCAGAGGAGGAGGAGGAGGACAGACGGAAACGCAGGGCACGAGACAGAGGAGCAGCGACGAGCTGCGGAGTACAGGAGCGGTGGAGGGAAGGAGAGAACTGACTGAAAGGCAACAATGGTCAAGTCTGCCAAGTGGGGGGGGGGGGGGGAA
>JAODOY010073429.1:0-15946 GCA_025399855.1 Forbesichthys papilliferus
ATACTGTGGGAGGTGCTGCAGGAGTATGGGGTGAGGGGGTCCCTTTTAAGGGCAATCCAATCCTTGTACGCCCAAAGTGTGAGCTGTGTACGGATTCTCTGCAGTAAGTCGGACTCATTTCAGGTGGGGGTTGGTATCCGCCAGATCTGCGATTTATCACCAATCCTGTTTGTGATATTCATGGACAGGATATCGAGGCGTAGTCATGGTGGGGAGGGTTGCGTTTCGGTGACCTGGGGATCTCATCCCTGCTTTTTGCAGATGATGTGGTCCTGATGGCATCATTGGTCTGTGACCTCCAGCTCTCACTGGAGCAGTTTGCAGCCGAGTGAGAAGCGGCTGGGATGAAGATTAGCAATGCAAAATCTGAGGCCATGGTTCTCAGCAGGAAACCGATAAAGTGCCTACTCCGGGTAGGGAATGAGCCGCTGCTCGTTCAGGTCGAAAGGAGCCAGTTGAGGTGGTACGGGCTTCTAGTAAGGATGCCCCCTGGGCGCCTCCCTTGGGAGGTGTTCCAGGCACGTCCGGCTGGAAGGAGGCCTTGGGGAAGACTCAGGACCAGGTGAAGAGATTATATCTCCACACCGATTTATCACGATCAAAACATTTTCTTGTTACATTGGCAAAGGTCCAGACAGTCTAATCCAGTAAAATATTTAGTCCAAAACACATTACTTTAATGAATAGGTCATGGATTGCCGTTGCATTAATTTAATTTTCAGATGTAATCTTCCTTACATTCTTTAATACGGTGCTCTAGTTTGACGTTAACCTAGCTCTCAAAATAGCCGCTGCATTTTGCAAGGTTTTGAGTGGCACATCAATAGAACCAATATGAACAGTACAGCCTACATTAGTCAATGACACTCTGTGAAAGAGGATCTTGTTTCTCTGCTTACAGACCAAGCCAGTTGAAACCGAATGTGCTGGTTAGTGTAGCGAATAGAACTCCGGAAATGTGGATTTATTTTACAGAGAAACTATTATTAATAGGCAAATGCGCACATATAGATACAAGATACAAATAATTAAACATTCAAATCCCAAAATTGAAAATACTGAATACTTACCCATTAAACAAATACATGAATACCAGAGTATTCTGGTCCAGCCCTAATAAATACTGCATGTACTACAGTTGCATTCATTTCCTATGAGAGCAATTTTCCTTTCAGCCATACCGGTAGGCACATTAGCCTAGCTCTCATAATAGCCAATCCATGCTACAAGGTTTTAATTGACAGAACAGTGTAACCAATAGGAGCTGTGTACATTAGCCTATTATAGTCAGTGTTGAAAAAGGAGCTAGTCTTTCTTACAGACCAAGCCAGTTGAAACCAAATGTATTGATTAGGCTAGTGTAGTGAATGAAATGCCAAATGTGATTTTTTTTATTTTTTTTTATTTTTTATTCTCCCCCAAGAAAGTATTAGTCACAGGGCAAATGCGCAACATATATACAAATAATGCTTAAATTAAATAATTCTTAAGAATGCTAATAACTGAATTATTTGGACATTACTTAATTTATTAATTTAGCAGAGGCTTTAATCCATAGCATACCATTATTTATTAGGTAACGGTGAAGAAGCAAATTTACAGTTTGAGTTCTATCCCTGCAATTGACCAGAGTCCAACAACCAGACCACTAGACTATCATAGACGATGTCTACAACATCAGTGGCTTAGCGCTCTACATTGCAGGGCGCGACCAGGGCGCGGGATGCTTGGGAGCCTGGTGATCCCAGCCCAGAACTGCATATTAGACCACCGTAGCTCACAAGAACAATTAATCTTTCAATATTTAGATTGTTTTAAGCGACTAACTAATATGAAAAATAGTCCACTCATGGTTTTACCAAACATATAATTTATTTTACAAATGCATAAGTCCTAATGATATCTGAGTGTAATTAGGTCACGGTCAAGGTTATCTTCATTATCCCCGAGGGGCAATTTGTGTTACAGCCAGCAGTAGTCACATAACAATAAGGAAATTACAAATAAACATTGACAACAAATAAATGACAACATTATGCAATAAATCATAATATGTTATTTAAAAAGCCAATGGCAGCAGGAACAAACGAGTTTTTTAATCTATTGGTCCTGCACCGTGTCATTTTGTATCTACGGCCAGAAGGGAGTAACTTAAACTCCTTGGTCAGGGGGTGGCTAGAATCAGACAAGATTGACTGAGCCTTCTTCAAAGTCCTTAACATATGTGCATGAGAAAGCACATTCAGTCGTGCTCGCAATCTTACTGCACGTTTTAACAACCCCATGCAGCCTATTCCTATTTGCCTATTTCCTAAGTTGAGTGACCCATACCAGCTGATAAATGATAAAGTGAGGATTCATTCAATAAAACAAGAGTAAAACATCCTCATAAAAGTACAATCAACATTAAAATTCCGGAGTTTACGAAAAAAATGCATGCGCTGATGGGCTTTCTTACACACCATATCCACATGAGAGTGAAAGGTCAGCTTGTCATCAATTACAATCCCAATATATTTGTACTGCTGTACGGACTCAACAGCCTCACTTAGGGGTGTACTCATTTTTGTTGCCAGCGGTTTAGACATTAATGGCTGTGTTGTGTTATTTTGAGGGGACAGCAAATTTACACTGTTCTACAAGCTGTACAATCACTACTTTACATTGCAGAAAAGTGTAATTTCTTCATTGTTTTCACATGAAAAGATATGCTCACATATTTGCAAATATGTGAGGGGTGTACTCACTTTTGTGAGATACTGTATATAAAGGCTCAGTGGTTCTGATCTAGCATTGAACTAAATGTGAATTGAAAATTGTAGATTTATTACAGTAGCAACGTATATGAGAGCTCAACAGGTTGGGTGTGTGTCTGTGTGCGGACCCCGGTTCTGTATTCCGGAACCGTGACACAAAACCGTGCACTTTGGTATCTCGGTTTCAGAACCCTTACACCCCTGCAATATATCAAAATAGTTTGCTTTATTATACTATTCAATAGTTTAAATGGGGGAATTCTCTGAATATTTTTGTGTTTGATCACATCTGTTACAAGATGTTCTGTGAAGCACCTGGTTTCTCAACAGTCAACAGGATAAAATACAGGAAGAGTAAATATAGACTTCCGTTTCTGGCATTTGAAAGGGAACTTTCAGAGACCATATGGTGTCGAATTTAATAAATGTGTGGATAAGCCACGCCATAGCAGCTAGTTCTTAAAATGTCAACTTGTCATTTTGCTGTGTAGGTTTTTGCCTATATTTGCTGATGTTGCTCGGGAAAGGGAAGTTTGCTGAAGCTGTTGCCCCCGCAACCCGACTCCGGATAAGCGGGAGAAGATGGATGGTTTTTGCCTATAGTTATCTATTAGGCTACCTAATATTTATTTGGAAAGCATTTATTTTGTGTGAATACATAATACATTACCTTGTGGTGATGAAACCAGTGGTTTGTTGGGTGTTCACCTCCAAGATGAAAGGTCATTGGTTCAAGCCTTCAGTAACCATCCTTATACGAGATGCCTGAACCAAATCTGTTGCTTGTAATAATCAGTCGCTTTGGATAAGTATCTGTCAAATGACCAAATCACATTTTTATGTTCATCAAATCCATTTTTAAAGTTTTAAATGTACATTTTCAACACTTATGTTATTCTTGTTTCAACATCTCATACACAGAAGCTTATGCTGTTAATGAATGCAGAGGAGAAGGAAGAAGAGGATATAAGCAGAATGGAAAAAGATGTCACAGATGAAGAAATGGCAAGGAGGTAAGGAGAAAAGCAATTGATACCTTACAATTTTATCAGCAGCCAAAAAATGCACAAGTTGTAGATGATATAGTATGAGTGCTGGGCAATATGGCTTAAAGGAATGATTCCATGCCCCCTTTCACACGTTTACACAGTTCTTTGATTTCTCAATGCAATATAGTTGACAAGCGTAGGTGAAAATACCACATAAAAACCACATACATAGGTTTCTTTCATACTAAAAATATAAACTGCTATGGCATATTTGTTAGTATTAGCAACAATGTGTTGAAAAATGGGTGAAGTAGTGTATTTAAAAAATGGTACATTTTGTCCAGACTTTTGCTTATCAATGTCATTCAGTATAAGGGTTAGAAATGCATTTGAAAGATGATCATAATTAGGGATAGGCACAGGTATTCCAGTGCTAGTCTGTGACAGCAATGCTCGATCATACAGTACGTTTCATAATCGATGATGACAACGCACAAATAAATGTGTGAATAAATAATATTAATCTCTCAATTTAATAACTATATAACATAATCAAATTTTTCATTGAAAACGAGATGATACATCTCAAGGGGTTTATCCCATGGAATGAACTTGTACAACAACATTTTTACTACAATAGTCTAGTAGGTAGACTGGTACCAAACAACTGCCATATTTTTAGACATGCAGTCTGATCAAACAGAAAGCAAATTTTTTCCTATCCATTTTGTTCGTCAAACAATGCTTTCTGCCTGTCATGACATCCAGTGAACATTTCAGTTAAACTTTCAATTAAATTTGCGTAACTTTATGAAAATTCAGTTCTTACCATTTTCTGAAACCTGTAGTCTATTCTATGGATTTTTTGGATAAACTGAAAGATCACGGCCATACATCTAAACACGTGTGTTTTAAGGTAATACATTTACCGTATGCACGCTATGTTGTGATCTGAATTAGCTGGCAGGAATGAGGACACCCACATGTAGACTTCTAATAATAAACCTTGTATTAACAAAATGCAATAATGAATCCAAAGGTACAATTTGCCACGGCCGTGGTCTGAAAAGACATCCCCAGTCCCGTAAGGCCCTGTGAGAAATGTAAATCAGCCCCGGTAATCACACTCTCACTTTTATATAGCCACCCATAGCCTCCTACTAGTTGCCTGAACAGGACGTGACCATTACTCTTTTCGCCTTCCTTCTTCTACTAACATCTCATGTCTGATTATTTATATATCGCCCTCTTTTGGCCAGGAAATGAGTAGTAATAACAGTTACGTAGATTTAAAAGTGGGGTGTGGCTTGTACATGTACATACGTAGTATAAAGTAAATAGAACAAAAAGAAAAGCATAACAAATAAAATATAATTTATAATCTGACATCTATATTAGTTTGTTTTGCTCCCTCAGCGTTCTGTATTCTGACATACTATATTTAATATGCATTTTGCTTCCATATTAATGCCCCGCCTGCAGTTATGTTTGGAAATCTTGGAACAATTTAAAACACAACAGCAGTATTTATAGAACTATACTGCACTGTACTGTATCCTAGTATTTTTGTTGATGCTTAGTGGATGTTATGAGCCACTGTATGAGCCTATATGTGCAAGCTTCTTTATTTAAATATTTAATGTATACAAATTTTCACATTGTTCCATACGTAAGAGCTAACATATCGGAAAAATATTTAAGCATTTTGTAAGTTGTTAAATAAGAGTGGTCTGTCAATTGTAGCATTTACAGACGCCACAGAAGTCCCAGGTCAGAGTAAATGACACTGACAGACACCACTTGAGTCCCAGATCCAAGGAAATGTCCATTAGCACTAGACACTACCAGGACCGCTCAACAACCATAGCACTTGTCTGAATTGGAGGCTTGGCTTCTGCAGCAATAGCCACCGCCATCCATACATAGTCCGGGACTATGTCAGCATCACCTCGGGACAACACTCCTCCACGAGCAGGAGATGACCAACACACACACTGTGGCTCTGCACACAGTTCTCTTTCCCAGCACAGGGAACATCACCATCAACACGCTGTCCTTGACCGAGGCAGCAACTTCCCCCAATGACATCACCGTTCTGGATCCGCACCATCCACACAGACTTCAGGATCCTGACAGCATCTCCCAACCACCACACTCATAGAAAAATAAATATAAACAGGGGCCAAAAACACACCAAGACGACATAGAAGAGCCTAATGTTTAGCCATTTAGGTCCCTAAGCAGATGGGAAACATTCACTGTTGCTAACTAAATGCGTCACTCTACAAATAGGCTTTTAGTTTGATTTTGAAGGTCGAAACAGTACTAGCACCTCTAACATCAGCTGGTAGGGCCCCACTTTTGTTGAATTCCCTATGAGAATGCTCTAAATCCTGCTGACTTCTTATTAACTTTAGGGATGGATAGCCAGCATTTTGTGAGCGTAGGGCTCTGGATGGAACATATGGTATCACTAGGTCAGATAAATAGAAAGGTGCCAGTCCATGTAATGTGTGATGGCAATTTCTGTAAAATAAATTATCTTGCCAAGATCTTGTATTAGGTCATAGGTTTAATATTCCACATGGAGAAGACCAGCAGCTTCAGTTAACCCAAAAACTTGACACACTGACTGACAACACTTTCTGTTCTCTGCCATTATGTATCCTGTTGATTCTTTGCATATGACCATTACATTCTTCACACATTGGTTATATGACTCTGGCTTCCTTAACCATCTGTTAAACGAAAACCCTGACCTAGGGGAAGATTAACAAGTTCAATCACTATAGTATAAACAGAAGACCCTAAAGGCAGTTCTAAACAAAATGTTGTAACCATGTCTTATCTGAAAACAGATTGTCTGGCTCCGTTAATACTTGTAGCACTAAATAATAGACAACATTGCCAGTTAAACATGTTCACTTTTGTGCTTATAGATTATATATAATGATCAATGAGTTAAACTAAAATTTCCTATTACAAATGCGTTATAGGTGAATCATAAAATCTTAAAATTACATCTCAGATAAACTGGGAGCCAATGAAATTCAGCATGGTTTGGAGTAATGTGATCACATTTTCTAGTTCTAGTCAAGATTCTGGCAGCAGCATTCTGTACCATCTGAAGACTTTTAATACTCTTTTTCGGAAGGCCAGTAAGTAAACCATTGGCATAATCCAACCATGAAGAAACAAACGCATGAATTAGAGTCTCTGCATCTATCAAAGATAAAATTGGCCGAATCTTTGTAATGTTGCGAAGATGGAAAAATGCTATTTTAGTAACCTCTTTAATGTGCAAATCAAAAGTGCGCACAGTCAAATATCACTCCATTTTTTTTTAGGTGCAAAAAATGTAAGGACATATTGTTTTATAATTAGAAGCAGTTACTGTTATATTGAATGACATATTACTGCTAGGGGTGTAACGGTTCACAAAATCCACGATATGGTTCATATCTCGGTTTTTTAGCAACGGTTCGGTTCATATTGCGGTTTTATTATTTTTCCTTTGAGTGATATAATATGGGATTTTTTTTGGCCTTGATTACTGTATGTCTTTTATTTCTATACTTTCTGCCACTAGATGGCACACTAGTACCAGCTTCTCAGTTACCCACACATGAGCACTATGCTGTTCTTGTTGCCGCCCACACATGCTTGCTATGCTGTAGCGCTGCTGTAAACAAAAAACAAAGATGAGATTGGAGTTACAACACCCTGCTAAGGACAATATTTCACTTTAGTCTTAACAGAAAATAGTAATTGTTTGCTGGTATTCAAGTTTTTTAATATTTTAAAAATCTACTATTTGGAACACTGTGGCTTCATTGCTAAGTGATGAAATACAGGCAGATGATTGAACCGATTGGAACCACATGATGGCAAAACAGACAGCGGCCAGAGACTGAATTAAAAATAACCTGGAAAGTTTTGGACAGTTTTCATACCTTGGCAGACATCATGGATATTTTATTGACACACGTAAGATAGGTTTTGTGAAAGACACCCACAAGAAAGGTAACTGCTGCGTCATGCCTAACCCACCCACAAAGACGACAAAGTATTTGTGTGTGTGTGCGCACTGCTCGTAATTTCTCAGCAAAATGACACACGCATTGATATTTATAAATAAGGTGTGATATTATTATTACACATTGTGTTTGAATAAAGAAGCCAATGCAATAGACTCGCTGCCATAATCCGACATCGTAGTGACTGGGGTTTATTCCATGAATGAGAACACATGCATTGTATTAATCGCTTTGTATTGTGTTTGAACAAGTATAAAAATGCACGTGGTTCTAATCTAGTGTTGATTTCACTAATGTGAAATCAAAATTGACACAAAACCGTGGACGTTTGTATCGCGGTTTCAGAACTGTTACACCCCTAATTATTAGTGCATTTTATATCACAATTATAATGAATTATTAGCTTTATTCTTGAATATAACTAATATATGGGTATGGGTTAGATTCCACTAAACACAAAACCGTTTTAGGGAATTTTTGCCGTTTACATTTTTGTGACACTCTTAAATACTTATTACATCTTTGACCCATTTAACCCACCCAGATAAGAAGTAATGTAAAAACTTTTGATTTATATTTATTTTTAATTGTTTTCTGAGGTTTATATTTGACATTTTTAACCCATAATGACATCGTAAGACTCAAATTACTGAGTTCCTCTGCCGATCTTTTATTTCTTCCTGTGCAGGTATGAAAGTCTCGTAAGGAGCATGAAGAAAAGGTTTGCCAAAAAGCGGGAGAGGGCAACAATCGAGGATGCTAACCAAAATGTTACTGAAACAGAAGCAAAGAGGGTATTTTTGAAACCTAAAGACTAGGCACAATATTCTGTTTGTTCTAAATTTAACATTTTCTTTCAAGTGATATGTTAACATTTTCTTAAGTGATATGTTGGCAAATCTTTCATAAATGCTATTTGTCGTTAAACGTATATGTAGCTACAGTATTTTAAGACTGAATGGATGTTTAACAGCCTTTCTTTCTATGTTCATCTTTAGATACTAGATTTATGATGGGCATATGTATGTATGAGAATTCCATTAAATGCATTGCTCAATGCTTTCATCTGTATTTTGTGCATAATGTACAGATTAAATTAAGTATTTTATTAAATTCATGAGCCCCATGAATCTGAATGTAGGTAGCATGGAAAAGTATCTGGTGTGTCTGGTGCAGGTCAATTGCTTCCTGCTGTAGAACAGATTTCAGATATACTAACATGATTGATTTTTCCTTTTAAAATTATAAACTTGGAACACCAATAAACCTGATTTGCTTAGTTCCCGAGTCCTTGATCAGAAAAATTACCATAACAATTGATGCCTTGACCCGGAAGACATTGTCTTAATCCAGAGACCAGAAACTTCAACCAGGCTGACTACTGCCGTACACAACAAATGGAAGGTAAAGGGCCTTTTCCTTCATTCCTTTGGTCATTAAAGATTGTGTAAAGCAGACATACATTTGTGTTTTGAGTTTGTTACACCACAGAAAAGGTAATATTAACCACCCAGCCAAATTGGAATTAATAAAGTTTGCAAGTATATAAAACTATATTTCAAAAGTGTGAGGATATAACAAGCATTATCTTTTCTCAAGCGCTGGGGATGTCAGCAGAAGGTGCTGTAACCACACCCATTGCATTTTCTACGGTAAACCTGCGGTGTTGGGCCAAAAAGGTATCCTCAGCCGAACATTGATTGGAAAACGTAGACGTGCATTTTATTAGTTGTAAATAAATGGTAAATGGACTGACTGCATTTATATAGTGCTTTTCTAACCTTCTGGCCACTCAAAGTGCTTTACTGTATTTTGCCTCACATTCACACACACACATTCATACACTGCAGGGCACGACCAACCATCGGGAGCAGTTAAGGGTTAGGCATCTTGCTCAAGGATGTTTACAGGTAGGTCAACCCCAGGGGTTGAGCCCACGACCTTCCGGCTGGGAGTCCAACACCCAGAACAATAGACCATCCTGCCCCCTCCCCAAGTTGTGTTAGATGTATACTGGTAACAAAAAATTAGATCAGTTTTTAACAGACAACTTTATAGCAGATCACTTAATGGCATGACACCTACAGATGCTGTGAAATGCAGTTCTTGTCAAGTAAATCTAGCCTACTTGGATTTACTTGATAAATTGGATTTTTTCGTTTGGATATGTGGTTTATATTTTTTATTATTTGGATGCTGATTTAACACGAGAATGCAGACTAGATTTAGCAGCCAGGTGTTAGCAGGTAGGCTATACTAATAAACCAGTAGCTTTCAAATAATGAATATTGACTCTTAACCACATTGTGTGCTTATTTCTGCAATGAAGGCATAGCTATCAGACTATGCTGTTAAGGACGTATATTGGCCGCAATTTCTGGGCCTCCCAAAAAATCCTGAACAGAGAAATTATTAAATACAGTTTAAACGGCACATTCCATGAAAATCAAGCATTTCTAGTTGTTTTTGGAACTAGCAATGTTGAAGTGAGAGAAGTAGTAAGCCTTTCAAAGTGGACTGTTAGCTTCCTGGTCTCTATTGGCTAAAAAAGGGAGAGTGGCAGGGAAACGAGCGAATGAGAGAAACTTGCACATGTCGAAGTGACACAGAGAAGTAGTAAGCCTTTCAAAGTGGACTGTTAGCTTTCTGGTCTGTATTGGCTAAATAATGGAGAGGGGCGGGGAAACAGGCGAATGAAAGAAACTTGCATTTGTTGCGTAGATTACTGCCGTTTGTTTGGTAACGCCCTTATGAGGAAATGGCCAGTTATGTAGTATAAACGAAATATGCAAGGCAAGGAACTGATGTTGATCGTCAGTACAGTAGGCTACATAAACCGTAAGTAAAAGTTTAATGTTTATCATTTGCAGATGACTATCTGTAAATCTATTTATAATCCAGTAACTGCATCTGCATAACTAGGCTACCATAGCACAAACAAGTTGAGGTGTGCACATCAATACTACATTAGATTAACATGGGCTATTGTTCAGAACCCGTAAACGGATTAGAAATAGGCTGCTTAAATAATGTGTTGATTTACTTAATCTAAACTTTGCTCATAAAGACTCATGCCGAAATTGTATCCTCTGCCGGTAACGGGCTGCCGTTTTTGGTAGCACGATAAATGTTTTAATCTGGGTCAGTGATCAGTCATGTCATATACAAAACATTTAACGTTACGTCCGTAGAATATGTCTTTGTTTAATTTAAACGTTTCTTGGTTTACCGAATAAGCTAGCACACGACGTACCTGCAACGTAGTATATAAGTACTTTTTGGTCGGTTTCTGACTTACCTTCTCACAACGTAATGGTAACGTCACCTGATGGTAATTTCGTTACCCAACCTACTCGGGTCTGATCTGACCAACGGTTACGTTGTCCTATGGTAAACTTGTTGACATACAGCTTTGGTCACAATATGACTGTAGTGAATCCTTCGGTCCCGCGCATTAAACAATTCCATCCTAACATACATGTTAGCATTAAAATGTATTCCTCCCTTCAGGTCTCCATGCTAAGAGTCACATATAGGCCCATACACAGTCACCGTTTACAGTCACCTGTGGAATGTTCAAATGTGCTTCCACCTAAACTAACTTTGGAACAAACCCTGGTTCACAGGAAAAGAGACAGTCTCTTTCACTGTTAAAGACATTAATGTGTACACAATAACCAATTGTATGCTAATGTTTTATAGTAACGTTTTACTGTGCGTACCAGTTGCTAAAATTAACAGAACCAAAATAATATTTTTTCTATTCTCAGCTTTTTCTCCATGTTATGACATAATTTATTATATCCTCCCCTGCCAGCACCCTCGAATGGAATGTGCTTTTTGTCTCCAACTAAACTCTAACTAAAGCTTTACAGGTTTTAAATGTGAATAACTATTTTATACTCGCAAACACGTTGGAATAGCAATTTTATCTAGAGCTAGATGTTATAGGGCATAAGTATGCATGTATACACCTATTAAATATATAATTCACACATCTAAGTATGGTATAGATACCACACACTTTTCATATGCCATGTCTGATATCAAACTGATGCATTTTTAACTGTGATTGTTTTTATGACTTTTTCTGGAGCATTTGAATATTGGTAAAGACGGTTTATCCCAGATAAAAGCTTATTCAAGTTATCCCAGAGTCAGGTCAGAAAACAGACACCCTTAGGCCCCCTTCTCAGCTCCTCCCAGGGCCGGACTCCCCAGGATTGCCGTATAAAGGGTGAGCTCGCTCCCCTCCCTCAAGAACTCTGCCAGAAAACCTTCAACCGAAAACTTCTGGAAGTGTCACTGCTTGGTTACATTCAGAACCATGTAACGACTTTGGGTGTTACCCTAAGCTTTTGCCTCGTGGCCAGAAAAGACACGACAAATTGAACTTGGTAAATTTTACCTTAAAACTTCTTCTTTACTTTTATTATATCAGTAATAGCTCTCATAGTTATTCTTTAAATTTCGTTTATTGTTTAATTACAATTCGCGACAGTATTGTGTTAGATGCTAACCAGCTGACGTCAGACCCAAAGACTTTATGATACACAAAAGCTGAGTCGGCTGTGATCCACGGTTAACCCTCTAGCTGATCGGAGACAGCGCCAAAGACTGAGTCTCTCACGCAGACGAAAGTGAGAGCAAACTGAAACGCCCACGTTTCAAAGCTTCACCAACTCGTGTTGCAAGGAAACTGCAACATCTCAGCTTCACCACCAGGTGGAAGACCTAGAACCCATCGACCCCGAGAAGACCAGGGGTCGCCTAACTCCCACCCCGACTGCTCACACGACACAGGCGTGGGAGAAGCCCACTCCGCCTTGCCAAGCCAACAACCAACCGATGACCACGTCATCGCCACGGTGCCAAAGAAGAGATGCCCACTGCTCACCAAAGAGCCAAAAGAAAGCCCTCGACACCACGTCATCGACCGGACACCGCGTCACTGCCTCGAAGCCAAGTCAACTAAAGAGGTAGTGAGGAGTATTGTGCCAATGGCCGGTGTAACCTCCTCTCCCTTCCACCTATCTATCTCACTGCCCCGCTAGCAGCCACGCGGCTGAAGCTAACATAGGCTAGGAGCTAGCATAACATAGGCTAGGCTAGAAGGAGCTGACTAAGCTAAGCTAAGGCTAGGCTACTGTAGGTTGGTTGTTTAGTAATAGCCCGAACAGTCAGTGTTCAGTGTAGCTGGATGAAGAACCACTTGCACTGTTCAAATGCTGCATCTATTCATGAAGGTTGATGAAGGATTTAATTCCATTATTGTGCATTTCGATGTTTTGAGAGAATCTCACGTGAATTTGTTGTACAGTTTCTATGTCTTTTAGTTAGGGTATAATCATTATTATGCAACATTTATACAGTATAACCATTTAGTATGCATGCCATGTTCAATCACTTTTGAATGCTTTAATAAATCTAGGATTTTATAATAAGCAGTGTTTACTATTGTTTATGTGTAACAGAAACTAGGGTCCCTATTATCGTAAAGAATTCATAAATATATATGCATATATTCTATTCTATAGGAGTTTAAATAGACTCATATAAACGTAGTGGTGCCCCCTTTTAATCCATATAATTATGAAATATTTAAGAAATATATTCATTTTCATACATTTTTCCAAAATTATGGTAACTTATTTACTTACCTTATTGGTCAAAATTGTGAATTGTAAACTAGCCTATTCCACAGTAAAAAAGATGCCAGTACCGGTACTGTTTAACTGTGTTTCAGTTTAAAATGTAATAGTTACTATAATGGGTTTATGTTGTATATTTTACTATTAACAAAAGTAATAAACGCTATATTTGTTCATGCACCAAACACCAAACCTTTGTACAAATAATTTCTTACACTAAACTTATAATTATTTAAGATAAACAAATAGTGGGTGATGTGTAAAAATATTTACATAGCAAAAAGTAGTGAGTACAAAAGTACAGTATTGCAGAACTGTACAGTAGTACTGTATTGCAGAGCAAAGCTTGACTGTAAAATGAAAACAATGTTAAAACTATGTGCTCCAGCTATTATAAAAATGGTTAAATGCAATCAAAATGTGAATGCTACATTTTAGGAAAACATCACAGAATAGACAACCACAGCTCTTAACCTCTGCCAATTGTCATGTTTGGAAAAATAATTGTCTAAACCGCCAAGTTAAAAATTTACAAAATTTTCAGAAAAGAGCCTACATGTCTTGGAGATCTGCTGGGATCTTCAAGACATGCAGGACCCTCTTTGAAGCAGCACATCTGGAAATTGAACACATCCTGCACAGTACTGTCGAGGTCCTCAGATTCTCCAGTCTCCTGGCCAGAAAGTTCTCATGTCTTTTCCTAATCTCACAGCAGTGCTCTCCCCTTGCCGCTCTAAGAGAAGACAGGTAAAAGTATTAGACATACCATTAGGCTCAAATGCTCACTTTTTGCACTGAATCCTGTGTAACAACTAAAGAAGAAGTACAAGAACAACAATCAAGATTGTATTAGCTTGCTCTATTAATACTATAATAATAATAAGTAATGATGTTCCTCTTGGAGTGTTGGCATACGCCATAGAGACTAAAGGAAGCCGTGTGGCATAGAGTTGCTGCACCATCTTGGGACAAGGTATCTCCGTGTACTGGCCAAACAGCAGCAATCACATAAACATAAATGCAAATTCACTATGTTGTACTACATGAATGTGATGTCTCCTATGACACTACATTTTGAAATAACTTTTGTGACATACTTGTTGAACACCTGTCTAGTAGAGACAAGTGTCATTAGAGCAATTCTTCAGAAAACATGAATGAAATCATTCACACAAATCACATAGAATGGGAAAAGAGGAAATATAAGAAATATTCTAGTTTTCTACAGTATTTCTGATGATACAGAAACTCTTTTGATAGTGTATGCATGCATAGTCTTACCTACATTTTTGAATCTATGGGAACATTATTAAACAGTCAATGAGTCCAACACATTGTAACATCTTCTGCCTTGTATTTAGAAACACAGGCTGTTTATAGGATATTTAACATTTATGGCATTAATACAGACCTACAGACTGCGAGGAAGCTGCAGGTGTCATGCCATGACAGCGTCCTGACTGCTCGTGAGAGGCTTGATAAGCTATATATTCTATAAAAATACATTATTTTTTGCAGTTGTTGGTGGTTTCAAGACAGTGAGTAAGCAAGTTTTGGCAAGTGACAGTTTAACATAATTTTTTAAGAAAGTTCGTTTTTGAAAGTTTTTCGTATATTACTGTATTATTTGTGTAGACCTAGCGCATTTCTGGTAAACATTTAGTTGGCTATTATTATATTTATTCCCCCCAGCTTGTATATGTACAGTTTAAGTTTAAACACGTTTGTGTATATAGGCGAGTGAGTAAGCTACCGTAACGGTACCGTCAAGCTGACCATCAACACAAATCCCCCGTGACTACATTAATCTGAGTAGGCGTGTTATGCAGTCAAACATAATGTTACGCAAGTATTTGAAAATAGTTTAATGTTAGTTTTATGTTTCTCATATTGCTACTGCCAGCTTTCCTCATAACCTGAATTGTAACCCCAATGACTAAAATCACGTTGCGCAAGCGAGTTGACTACTAGAAATCCAGCTGTACTGTATACCATAGTGCCTCCTTTCATCAGACGAGAGCAGGACCGACATTGACTTCCAAAGCTAATATTGTTAGCGCGTATCCGTCCTTTAAGTAATGTTAGAGGCGGTATTCAGTAGCTCCACGGTGATGGATTTTGTACAAAGAATAGAATAAAATATTACAATAATGTTAATGTCTGATATCTTACCATCTTCGAGCTCGTCAATGCTTTCATCAAGCGCATTCACACCTGTTCAGTTTGCTGGTTCGAACCAGATCGGACTCGATTAGCCCCCTTCCCCCGGGCTGGTCTGCGTTCACATTACATGTATGGCTACGAACCCGCGTCCGTTTACGTCAACATCACACCGAATGTTCGTCTAATGCCAGGCACAAAAGAGGAGGCTAAATCTAAATAGAGCACAAAACATTTTCTTTAATATTGTTTATTTGTAGTCAGTGTCAACACCTACAGTGGCAAGAAAAAGTATGAACCCCTTGGGATTACGTGGAGTTTTGCATGAATTGGTCATAAAATGTGCTCTGAAC
>JAODOY010073440.1:0-15946 GCA_025399855.1 Forbesichthys papilliferus
GTGTGTGTGTGTGTGTGTGTGTGTGTGTGTGTGTGTGTGTGTGTGAGAGAGAGAGAGAGAGAGAGAGAGAGAGAGAGGAGTTCACAATCAAAAGACTTGATTGTGTGCATGCTTACGTGCACTATGTGTGTGTGTGTGTTCGTACACGTAACGCACTTTTGGGAAAACCAATGGGATGTAAGGTCAGAACTGCAACACTCTCCCCAGGGATGGAGGGAATGAAAGGGAGAGAGAGAGATCTTTTGCCCTTTTTTCACTCACTGGTCTAAATGCAGATGTGCTACGGGCTTCATATAATACTGTGTATAAAGAGATAGAGAGATCTCCACACAGCATAGCCCTGCTGTATAATACATGTATACAGATTACAATAATGCAATGGAGGTGAAGGCTCCATAAACTGCATATAGACTGTCACTGTGTGTATGCCGTGATATGTCATAGATAGAGAGAGAGCGTGTGAAACTGCACCGTGTATATGGAGTTACTGTATACTCTATGAGCACTGTAGCAGCCAATGTTCACTGATGTTTTATGATGCGGGAGACAGATAAGAGAGAGATATTATCTTAATTTCTCTCATCTCTTGGATGTGAGATATAAGGAGACAAGGAATTCTAGGCATTTTAGAACAACACCTAAATGGATAGATGAGAGAGTAGGGCACATTAGAGGTAATGTGAAACAACGGGGGCTTTGTCTCACATTACTTTGTTCCTGGTTATTTCACTCACTTTGTGTGTTCTGTGTTCGCTGACCTGCTAGCGTCGGTACACCAACACATTCAGAAACAAATTGTTTCATATTACACCACATTTATGTCATTTGACATTCATGTATTATATTTAAACACTTTGGCCTCTCAAGCGTTTGTGGCTGCTTGTTGTCAGGGAGATAATGGATGACTAAGATGTCTTACTATTAGTCTCTGTGCTGTAAGCGTTGCTTTAGAGAGAAGGATGGGCGTATGGAAAATACACTGGTAAAGGATTGCTTGCTTCAGAGCGGGTGCCTGCACAGCGGGTGTTTTTATTTTTGTTTAGTTTGCTGCCGTCTGCCTGTTCTGCACTATCCTCTCCATGCCGTGCTAAGTGTCCTTTCTCCCTCACTCTCCCTCCTCCCCCCGTGTCCCTCCCCTCTTCTCTACCGTCCATCAATCAGTCGCACCCGATCCCCCTGGTCGGCTTTGCTCATCGGCCACTACAAAGTGAACTCGTTCACCGAGCTCACGGCAACACATCTCATTAATAGCTGCATAATCGCACCTGCGAGCTCGGTCCTCAAGTGGTGGGGAATGAATACTATTAGAGAATAAACACAAAGAGAGAGAAAGAGAAAGAGAGAGAGAGAGAGAGAGAGAGAGAGGAGGGATACGAGATAGTCAAGGTTAGAAGGAGGAGAGGAGAGGAGCAACAGCGAGAAGAGGGGTTTACACAGTGTATTTAATATGCCTCGCAGGCTGTGGTGAGTAGCTGCCGTCTGCCTGTTTGGCTGTAGGTTAGTGGCGTGATTAGCATCACATGGTTTACTCTTGTCAAGCCTAGTTATTGCTTTGCAAACAGGTTGCAGATAACTTAGTCAGCGATTCAAGATGTGTTAGACTGTGGGGTGAAAGATTGAATCAAGATTGTCTTCCTTTGTTTCAAGTTATATCTATTGTTTCTGAATAGGATGTGAAACTTTGTTGCTTTCATATGCGATATCGCAGCATTCCAAGAAGCTTTTAAACTGGTTTCTAGTCTTTAAAGGGGATAAATACAACATTCTAAACATAAATATAACAGTAGATAACTATTTTCAATGTGAAGATAGAGCTACTGCTCTATTTTGACCTAATGAAATGTCAATCTGTGTGTGTTGTAATCCGAGCTCTGTTCTTTGTTTTCACGTCCAGGCCAGCCGCGTGTGCAGGTTAATACTGTTGGCGTGTGTGTGGCCCACAAAGCATTGGTATTGCATGCTTAATGGCACAAAGTCATATACCCCTATATAGCCATATATTAATAATTTATGAATATGCCTGTCTAACAAATACAAAGTTAATGATATCACCTCTCTCATATTATACTGAACTGTGTAAATGCTGGTCAAATATGTGTGCGTGACATCTAGTCGGTTAGATTTTTGCATCTTTCTCTTTTGATTTATTATTTAAGTGTAGCGGGGCCAACGTTTATACATCATTCTGGATATGCTTGTTGACATTCAACAACTCTACCATCATAGGGTGCTCCCTCAGAAGCTCCGCCCCACACATTGGAAGCTCATTGGCATATCTAGTATTGTTGTGTGGTGCAGTCTCTCTGCACTACTTTGTTTGCGTTCCCAAAAAAAGATTCAGGGTAGTGTAGAAACACCATCTTGTTTTTCAGCACTCAGACAGAATGGAAAGCTAGCATACCATTTGCTGAAATTCACAAAAAAAGTATTATCTTTAAAATCGCTGACCTGCCAGCCTCTCTTTCTCTAGCCAGGTGCTCTCTCTCTCCCTGTTTCCCTCATCTGTCTTCCATTGAGCACGTCTGTGTTGTACTGCTTAGACGTGCGTGTGGACGTGTGCGTGTGTCACATCCAGCTGCTGCTTGTCAGACATTATTTAAACCCCTCAGACCCTCTTTCCTTCTCTGCTCTGCTCGCCCGGTGTTCTGTTCTGTTCAAACAATACAGCGGCTTAGGTCCAAGGGTGCTCCAGTGATGCATTGATAGCTTACTTACGTCCAGGAGCACCTGGTTTTGCCTTTTGTTTTTGATGCAAATTATTTTCTGTCGTACTGGAAAAAACTGTGATTTGCTATTATAGTTTTAGTTATTTCTTATAAAAAGACAAGGCAAAGTCAGATTTGAGTTCATGCAGGACACAATTGTGTTATTTTTAGTCCTTTTTGCCTTTAATCGCATATCCATTTTTCATGTGTTTTCAGGTCAGGGAGGGGTTTGTTACATTCTCGTGTTGTCAGTTGTGGGAGTAGTTGAGGGTGACCTTGTGTTGAACCAAACAGCGCTGTTTATTTAACGGTCGCAAGCTATTTTTCAAATGGCCCTTTAAACACTAGCATCATGGAAAAGCCTTAAATGGGCCACTGCTATTTCTGGGACCTGGCATTTAATTCCCCTCCCAGTTTCCTTTTATATGGCAGGGAATGACGGCGAACTGTGAACACAAACAAAGGCTGGAAAGCCGGTGGTTTTATATTGACTTTAGCTGGCTAATAAAGCTGTAGGCTAGCATTTATAACCAGGCTGTGGCTTTATTATGCTGTACTCATTTCTATCTGATAGGTGGTGTGTTATCTCACATATTAGCTACCTCACAGGGGGAAAGGTGAACAGTGACATCTTCAGTACATAAGTAGCCCAGAGGAATAAGAAGAGAAGAAGAGAAGTCAGGTCTAATGTAAAATGTATGTTGTGGACACACACATGCACACACACACACACACACACACACACACACCTACTATTCTTCCTCCTTGGCAGGCCATCAGGAGTGAAGATAATATTGCTTGTGTTGAGCAGTTAAGTGAGTTTGCCTGCAGCTCTTGTTGCTGGCTACAGGTGCCACTGTACAGTATAGGTGACTATAAAGCCCCAGAGGCCCCCCCACCCCCACATACACTGTGTATCTCTGGTGAAGTGCATAGTCAACCCGGAGGAGACCGCTCAGTGTTCAGTTCAGTTCTGGCCCAGGAATGGCAAGAGGTGCCATGTTGAAAGGCTGCATATGTGTCAGGGTGGTTTGGTGTTATAGGGCGTGAGAAAGAGGTAGAGAAACCAAGGCACAGATGATTGAAAACAGATTAGCAGGCAGAAGTGAGATGTCGCGCCTCGTACGCTGGGGGCGGGGGTGTTTCTCTTCCTTCTTCTTTTCCTGGACATGCAAAAAATACACTAAGCTGTATATAATATATATATTATGTTAAATGTTTATTTATAGATATAGTAATATACATATTTATTTAGTCAGTTTTTGAAGGCTTCACATTCTTCTTTCCTGAAGATTATATCTTACATGAACAGTAGGCTAGGCTGTGTCAAATAAAAATGGCAGATATTTATTCTAGATTTCTTATTTTGTTTCTGTTAATCGCCACTAGATGGAGCCAACATCATGTCATGTTAGTCTTCCACGGCTTCCTCTTTGAGAAAGGTTTGAATGAGATACTGTATAATAGCAGGCAATAGCTGAACTATCTTCACTTGGTCACTAAGTGGAGCTGTTTACTCATTTAAGATTATTATACAATAGAAAATCATAGCCAGTACCACAGCATCTCTAGGTTTTAACAGTTGTGCCAAGGGAGAGTCACACTCCAAACGAGTTTGGTGTCTGTAGAATATTTTTTATTAACATTTTAAGCAAAATATTTCATCCAAAGCAACTTAATTAAGTTTGTCAAAAGTATAACTGAGCAGGCAAATCATTCAGAAGAGCATGTAGATTTAATTTGGGTTTGGGCTTTTAGTCATAGAAGTAATATTTTTTATATATATATATTTTTTTTCTATATATATATATGTATAGCCATACTGTTTAAGTTATATAGCCATACTGTTTAAGTAACCTATAGAAAACAGGGGCTGTTGCCATGGTAGTGTGAACTGATGATCACCTGAGGGTTGGCCATGGTCCAGCATGTTCAATTGCCATGGTGATAGGGCCTCATTGCGTTGCCTCGCATCCAGTGTAGCTCGGAAGTTGATCAAAGGGCAGCAAGTAAGCGGTGAGATCATCTGACTTGGATGTCAGTGGTTTCCCATGGCAACCATGGAACACGTTTCCCCCACAAGACTCCTTCTACAGTTGTGGGAGGCAGAGTGAGGGTCCTTGTAGTTCTAGTGTGTTTACACTGTTTAAGAGGGTGTTGTTTTTGTTGTGAAAACAGACATTGCTATAATATCTTCTACCTTATCGCTATAGGAATATTGACTCAGCGCATACACACACAAGGGTTCACCTCATTCATATTAGCCCTGGTTTTATCAAGAGAAGCTGACAAACCAATGCTGTTCAGAGCTATCGTTAAGAGCATATGAAGGTGCTCTCACTTTGCAAAGACCAGAAATACTGTATGTGTGTGCTTCTTGCCAACTGTGAACATATCAGAAAAGTAGAGACTGAAACGCTGGAGTTGCACTGGATTATTACAGTTGCTCTGCCTGTAGCCTATACAGATACCTTGTGAAGGGACTGGGGACAATCCAACAGGGTTTCTGCTCTTCCTAACCGCAATCAAAAGGGACACATGACGAGAAAAAATAAAGATTCAACCATAATGTTTTGATCATCACCATTTGTCTCCTTCATACTGCGCTCCCTCCAACAAACAACACATCAAATAAATGATGTGTGTGCGTGTGTATGTGTGCGTGCGTGTGTGTGCGTGTGTGTGAGTGTGTGTTTTAGATTGCTCTTTAACCTAAAGTCCCATAGACGGCCAGCTGCCTCTTTTCCTTTTGACAAATATATACTACTCCTTGCCATCTCCCCCGTGACCTTACCCCCAACCCTCTTTCACTACCACGCACACACACACACACACACACAAAGAACCGGTGGCTGATAAGTGCACCATCTGGCCTGTGCATTGGTTGTTTAGGGCTCATAAAACAGACCCTTGCCTATTTAGAGGCAGAAGGTTTGCACGGCATGCTGTCGGGGATTAGGTAAACAACACAGAAGCACACAATCCCACTCACTTGCTCACACACACACACACACACACACAGACCTGCAGATGCACACATACAGTGAGACCATGCGTGCACGCACACATGCACACGGGGTCCCCCGAGACGTGAGGTGAGAAGAAAAAGACCTGGCAACCTGTCTCGGCAGAATCTCTTTTAAAACCGAACACAGATTACACCTGGTGTATTCCCATGGAATTAAACAACATGCGAACAACACCGTTACAGCTGCACTGCATGTTCATCACTCACGTAACTTTAAATGAGCACTTCTCAACCTTTTTTGACACATGTTTGGATGTTTGGCCCCCAAAAAAGTAATTGAGGACAATAATATGTGCTTAAAAACAAATTAGTAATAATATTTATAATTATATAATATAATCATTTATTTTAAATTAAATAAAAGAAGTTCCCCCTCTCGCCCCACTTTGAATGCAAATAGCAGAGGAACGTAAGTCTGAAATGTGAACAATGTTCACGTTACCCTTTCCTCTTCCAGTTCCCTCGCTACTGAGCGGGGCCGTGTTGCTGAGCGTGGCGATGTTCTGAGAAATGCCCCCATGCTGCTGACCTCAGCGCCACCGTTGTCCCACATAAACACTTGACACAAGCTAGCGGCAAATGACTTACCCAGCCCAATCATCACTTCTGAGTCTGACATAAAACAGGTCAGATGAAAGTAGGAGCGGCGGTTGGAAATGAGGACGAAAGGTGAACGCCAGCAATTACGTGTACGGGGGGGTAGGGGAGGTACGGAGGGGGGGGGGGAGATGAAAGGGAGTGACAGGAGGTACGAGAGAGCAAAAGGGACTCAAATAAAAAACGGGGCTGATCGTACAAAAAGGAGAAAAGTTAGCTTTCGTTATATAGCTACGCACGCACACACACACACACACACACACAGTCTTGCCCCTGAAAGGAGGTCTTAGCATGTGAAAATAAAGATGGTAGATTAGATAAAGACTGCCAGAGGTGGAGCAGGATAGCTAGAGAGAGGCTGATATACCGAAGAGATAGAGAAATGGACATTCCCGTGGGATAGGCTGCTGGTCCAGGGAAAGAAAACGTCAGCAGAACACATGGACAAAGAGGGCTAAAGAGCAGAGTGGGAAGTTATGAACGAAAATATTTTTTCTTTTTTATCCGGTCCTCATGGAGCTTGACCCTCTGGGAAACAAAGTGCTTGGGTGTGTGTGTGTGTGTGTCTGTGTGTTTGCGTAGGAAGAGGAAAAGCTTACAGTACTGTGTATGTGTGTGTGTGTGTGTGTGACCGCGCGTGTACCCATGCCTTTGCTGTGCCCCTGTTAAATCAGGCTGTAGACATCAGCAGACTGCAGAATAGAAGTAGCGTTCGTCAATAATCCCATTGTCCATCCTACTGTATAGCCGAGACACACAGCAGCTTTCCTTAATGGTCTGTAGAAAATAAACGAGCCATGGTGCTGCAGCCGTGGGGCTAAGGTCATTGTGCCAATGTGCACTTATCTGACTTTATGGTGAATACAAGTGTATTTTCAATCTGTTGTTGACCCTTCCAAGTTCACTGTAATTGCAATTTGAACAGATGCTTTTATCCAAAGTGATACACAGTGAGTGAGTACATTATTAAGTAGCAGGAAGGGGTTAGGCATCTTACTTAGACTGGGCATGTAGGGAATAAGAGCTTTGGAGTCACCTTAACATCTAACCCGGCGATTTTCTAACAGGTGGGTCAATGAGTGGGAGTGAGTGGGCTGACAAAATTGCAAGCAGCCATTGAATGAATGAAGAATATCAATGAAAGACTTCCACGTTTTACCATCGTGTGGTTCTTCTCATTACTCGTGAGTAGGGGTGTGGCTGTAACGTTGCGAGCGAAGGGCAGGAACCAGGCACAGGTTGAGTCGAACTAAGGAGAAGCCTCACTCACCACGAACAGTAAAACAAATACAGACAACAAACCAAAACAAACCCCAACCTATATACCCCCACAGAACACACATGTGCAAACAATAAATAATCAACGAGAGACTGGGGAGCGCTGGGGACATGGGTGAAGTCCACGGACGTTACAATGGCAATACAGCCTACTTGTTAAATAAACATTATCTGAACAATGCATTACTCTGTCAAGAGGCGGAGCATGTATATTATTCAAAGTTCATATTGAGCATATTGATCAAAGCTTTTCACAGTACAGAATCTGCACTTATAAGAGTTTTTAACGATCTTCTACTCTTTACAGACTCTGGAGATTCTGCGATTCTTATGCTTTTAGACCTCTCGGCGGCTTTTGACACAGTTGACCACAGCATTCTCATATCTCGCCTTGAGCACACTGTAGGTATTAAAGGCACTGCACTGGAATGGTTCAGGTCATACTTGTCTGAGAGAGAATTTAAAGTGAGTCTTGACGGTGCTACTTCATCGTCAGTCACTCTCACATGTGGAGTCCTCCAAGGGTCGATTCTGGTGCCACTTCTCTTCTCCCTTTACCTGCTTCCCCTCGGAACCATCTTGAAAAGCCACAACGTCGGCTTTCATCTTAATGCAGATGACACGCAATTATATGTGCCCATTACAAGAGTGGGGGGGAAAACATTAAATACTTTATTGGATTGTTTAATAGATGTAAAAGCCTGGATGGCTCTAAACTTTTTACATTTAAATTTTTAACAAAACTGAAGTTATTGTATTGGGCCCTAGGGGTGCTCTTGATGCCTCCCGTGTGGATTTGGGTCTCCTGGAACCCTATGCTAAATCCGTATTGACAAACCTCGGCGTCAAGATGGATTGTGACTTTAAAATGGAAAAACAGATAAACTCAGTTGTGAAATCTGGCTATTATCAACTAAGGTTACTAACTAAGTTACAGCCATTTTTATCTTTTAATGATTTTGAGAAAGTGATACATGCTTTTATCACATCACGCTTAGATTATTGTAATGCGTTATATATAGGTGTAAATAAGGCTTCCCTCTCGAGACTACAATTAGTTCAAATCAAATATATCGCCTGTTCTTGCGTCTATTCACTGGCTTCCAGTTCGTTTTAGGATTGATTTTAAAATCCTATTATTTGTTTTTAAATCTCTTCATGTGCGAGCTCCACCATATATTTCTGAACTTTTAAAATCCTATACCCCAACAAGGGCATTAAGGTCTGCTGACCAACAGCTCCTGGTTATTCCTAAAACGCAGCTGAAAAACACCGGAGGCCGAGCCTTCGCAGCCACAACCCCAAGATTATGGAATGAGCTCCCCCTCCAGATTAGATTGGCTCCCAGCTTTAGTGTTTTTAAATCACAACTATTACCACATTTTTATTCGTTGGCTTTTAAACCTGTCTGAGCTATTTTTATGTTGCTGTGCTGTTCTATTGGTTTTCTTGTATTGCTTGTATGGTGTTTTACTATACTAGCACCTAGCACTTATTGTACTAGCACTTTGGTCAACTTTGTTGTTATAAATGTGCTTTATAAATAAATAAAATGGATTGTTCCTGATTGGATGAAATCCTAGCCGCGTGCACACCATATATTCTGGAGCGATCTGCTGAAATATATTTGGCGTACACACGGGTGGCATTAGCTAAAATGGATAGCTTTTTGAAAATGACGTTATGGGTCTCTAATTTAGTCCTCTCTAGGTGGGTCTTGGTACAAAAGGTTTGGGAACCCCTGATCTAACCTATCCTGCCCTATACCTACATGTCCTATTCATACCTGGTACCCACACACAGAAACACTTTATCCTTCACATCTTTGAAAAGACTGAGAATGAAAATTGGAGTGAGGTCTCGCCTATCTCCAACAGAGCTAAAGTCAAATTAAATTTGCTTTCATAGTAATAATTCATCTCTATAAGAGCAACCTGCAGATGTGACATTTAGCTGTTATGTGCATGCAAGGTTCATATCAGTTAATAAGTGATCTTGGTGCCCTGGGATTTATTGAATTTAATTTATTGAACCAATTTGATACATAGGGGAGACATTGTACAGTACATTCCTTGTATGTTACCTACGTTAATATTAAAGTGGATCACAGACTACACCAGAACAGTAGCCGCACCAGTGCATCAATAACATATCAAATCCAATAACTGCAATAACCATCATATCAAGGTCAAATAAGGTCACGGACATTTTGACAAGTGCTATCATTTAAATGTGAGAGCAAGTGTTTTCCTTAACAATAGTGTAAACATTTGAAACAGTACGGTTTGGGATGTATTTATCTGGACTATGTGTCTGGGGGGAGTACTTGTTGAACATGAACACCTGTAGTCCCTGTGAAGTCAACATTATCCCTGCATTCAGCATGATGTAGCATTAACTTCATGTCCAATGAACACAAACGGCAGTGAATTGAACACCAGATTACAAAACAGGGAGCTAGTCTGTGGGGTGAACAACATTCACATGGCTAACAACAACAAGGCTATTGTTTCTGTTTTACTGCTGTGTATTGTTGTGCTACAGCTGTACGGGCTGCCAATGCACAAGATGATGGTAGAACTGTCAGTGCTAGCACGCTAAACCTGAACAAATGCTAGGAAGGATATGTCCACAATGGTTGTACGTACCAACGTAGTCGTATTTTAAATGTCATGCATTTCATATCAGAATGATTTGGTATGCAGTTAAGATTTGAAATAAGATGGTAATGAAAGAGACAATTGGTAGGCTACTGGCAGGTTATTAAATAGTGATGAAGACAAATAATAAAATATGTTAAACACTCTAACAGATTCAACATATGGAGCTACACTTTAAATATGCTTCACGTCAGTGAGCAATACTTTACGGTTGCAAACGTCTTTGAGGAAATGCTTTGTTCGGTTAAAAGCTTCATTGAATGGAGCAAACGTTCAGTCCCACTGAACGCACCCCTATGTTTACTAAATGGAACATAATACAGTACAGACATTATATGAGATTGCGAAATACACAACGACATACACAAGTTCTTTGTGTTCTGCGCTTTTACATGGATACGCTTATTCCACAAGTGCAGTCAGTGTGGCACTATGTTTAATCTCTAGAAAAATGTGCGTTACATAACCTCAATCAAATGTAACTCTCATTACTTAAATTAACACCCAACAAGTCAACTATAACCATTTGTGACTCACTTCAGATGCGGGCATGAAGGCGGCTGCTGCTGGTGGCTTAATTAAATGCACCTGTGCAGCCTAACTTTTGATTGACTGCTGCACTTACCACATCACTTCACTTGAATTGTATTTATCCTCTCCATTGCCCATCTACTGTATAGTGTGCGTGTGTGTGTGTTTGTGTATGTTGTGTGGGTGGGGAAGGGGGGGGGGGGGGGGTGTAATAGGGAGTGTGTAATAGTGAGAAAAGGATGTACTGCTGTCTCACCAAGGAGAAACTAAAACTGAAGAGAAGCGCATTTAAAGCAAGCTGCATAGCAGTGTACCTCCAAGGTCAGCTCTCTTGGTGATTAACAAATGACTGCTAGAGCTCTTACACTGCAATCAGCACTCACAATGGAACCTCCTCTATTTATCAGTGCCCTGCCATTGCTCTCTCTCTCTTTCTACCACTTTCCCCGGATCTCTTTTGACTTGTTTCATTCACTTGTTTTCTTTCTCTTGTTTTTGTTCTTTTTTGGGTGCTCACCACTCATCCAGATACTTTGCTCTCTCTTGTTCTTCATGTCTTTGTCGATCATTCGCTCTTGCTCACATAGGAGCTCAACCAATTGTTATTAGCTACTAACTCTAGGAGTTAACAGCCTGGTTAATGGACTTTGCATTGATTTGGTATATGATACCATTGGCTGTATATTGTGTTCGGTACAAAATATCAAAGCTCTTCTTTGGGATCCAGAACAATATTTTATTATATCCAGCGTGAAAATGTCAATTTTCCAGTTTTCATTTACAGCATGACAAACTAAATATATCACTTCAGCTGTGAAAAACCCTTTGCCCTTCATAGGATCAAGCATCTGACAACTACAGTTCTTATACACCTGAGTACAGTAACACCCAGTGTACAGACAACACATAACAGAGAACAATACCCTTCATGTTATGTCAGCGACACACAGGATTTGGCTCCCACACCAAAAATGATCTCACTTATTGTGTTTTCTGTGATTCACAAACATTGTATGTATTGTAATTCTTTTTAAACGTTTTAGTTCACTCTGAATAGCTTATATTACCAGCAGCTGAAGTATCTGCAATACAAGATAGGCCACACTCTTATTGGAGTTAGCCAGTTGGATGTCTTAATGTTAGTAAGCATATGGCTTCAGTTTTTGGACTGAACCTATTCCATTTAGTCAGTAATTATTTAGTGTTATTCATATTCTCTTTGGGAATGTCAAGTGGCACTTGAAATAATTCATGATGGGAAAGATGTCAGTGGCAGCGTTTCCACCTGTGGGGTTTTCTTGCTATAGTGGATGGACCTTCGAAAGACTAATTTGACCTGGTTACAGTGACTGGAACCATAATACATTAAATCCCATTAAGGACACTGGTGGGTCCTTGAGGTGGTTTATGAATCTTCTGACAGAGATGTCAAACTCTCTCGTAAGCTCTGCGCTCATCCTCAGTGTGGGCATATGTTGCTGTGGGCAGCTGTTAGCCATCTAATCATAGCAATGATTTCTCAAGAGACATGGCTGTTGTTTGAGCAAGGCTTGAGATTTCTGAAAGGTTTCAGTGGAATGAAAAAATGAATACACTAAGAATGTGAAGTCTTGAGACATTTAAAGCAGGCACTCTACCTAGTACAAACAACATTTCTCATTATGTGTCCTGGGTTTGTCTAGTTCAACATGGTTTCCCTGTTGATCTTGTGCATTATCTGTTTTTATTATTTATTTGAACTAAAAAATATTGGAGATGCACCTTCACCTTTAAACGAGGCCTTAAGTGAAGCCTGTATCTATCAGAGGAAAACCTGTGTCACTGTGTCCAGACAGTGTCAATGTACAGTGCACGTTGTCTCGCTGTTGCCCTCTGTCTCGTGACCTATCAGAGGAACAGACTGCCGGGTCGGTTGATGGATGGTCCATCAGGCACCGATTTGGACACCCAAGTGTTAAGGGAGCAAGTCCTAATAGCTGTTTGGACTGAGATCTAGGGTGCACGCTCACGCGCGTGTGTGTGTTAAGGACAAGCTGTACGCTTTTCTCCTCTAAATCTTACAGGGCCCACTCACCACTCCTGCCTGTGCTGCACTTCATCTCTCTCTCTCTCTCTCTCTCTCTCTCTCTCTCTCTCTCTCTCTCTCTCTCTCTCTCTCCCTCAAGCACCGCACACACACACACAGTTTTATCGCTCCTCTCTCTTTAGTTCATTACCACTATTTCTCTTGGTCATAAGTTGTGTGTATGTGCGTGTGTATGTGTGTGCACGCGGACTTTGTGTTTATGAATATCAATTGCAGAGGTAACCCTCTTCATACTGTCCTTCACCCCCAAAAATCGCTGAAGCTCACCAGTATTATTCAACTATATTCGCTGGAGACTTTGTTTAACCTTACTGCAATACAGATACACTGCAGCTGATAGCTATTGATTAATAGGTGCAGGGTTTTGTCGCCCACGTTATTATAAACTGGTGAGAAAAATATACTTGTGAGAGTAAACTATTCAAGTATTCGCCAGCTTTTAAAGTCACCCTGTTATAAAATCCCCATTGCAGTTTAACATTCCATTTAGCTGGCACATTTAATTGATCAAAAAGTACTCAGGTTAAAACTCACCTGCTGAGTCATGCTAGATTCAACCTGACTAGACCTGTCCCAGGGAACCTTTGTGTTGCCTCCATTCTTTTAGATAAGATGTATCCTTTTTGTATGAGTGAAACGACAGCTGTGTCAATGGCTGACACATAATCTCTAGCAACATTGTGTGTGTGTCTGTATGTGAACACGTGTGCATGAGTCAACGTGCATGACTGTGTGCCCGTGCCTTGACCACTGCCGCACCGCAAACCTTCTTTCCTCTCTTCTCCTCTTCTCTCCTCCATCTGTCGCCTCCTCACAAACACATGGTGTCTTGTTTGACTGACTCAGCAAAAGCCCCTGGCCTCTCCCCGTTTCCATTAGCGGAACAGAGTGAGGAGACATTCCAAAGGAGGGACCGTAGCAGGTCTGAGAAATGTGGAGTAAAATACTGTCAACACAGGTCACCGTACTGTACTTGACAGCCAGTCAAACATACTAACAACAATGAAGCAATGATACTGAAAAACAAGCAGTATAGATAAGATATAATAAAAAACAAATGAAGATATGATCCACCTATACTTGTAATGAATATGTGTCATCTGTGAACACAGGGCCTGCTTTACTGCATACCTGACCAGAGCAGGTAGAATGTTATATGCCCTGTGCTCTGACACTCTTTCGAATAAAGAGGACACAGAGAGACAAAGAAACAGAGCGCTCGTGAGATAAACAAACAGACTTAACTGCTGTTAATTACAGAGAACAGAGAAAGGACAACGGCTCCGAATCGGGGCGAATGATCGTGAACAGATGGGCAAATGAGCGTGTACAGTTCATTGTGGCGAGATGCGGGCATCGTGCCAGGTCATCGCACCAGTGCCAGCCTTTTGGCTTGCTGAGCGCCATGCAACCCTCATTTACCCAGCGCAGACAGTAAACAACAATTATCACGCGTTCTTGCTTTTCAAAGCTATAGCGCAGTACAGCAGCACAATATTGTTCCATCCTGAGAGTATGAACTGCTATGTCGTCTCTAGTGACTCAGTGGAGTTTATAATGTTCCGGTAAATGCTTATTGGAGGGACGTGTGTTCTACTGGAACAGGTTCAATAAGTTATGCCGATACTGAGTCAGGGTGTATTGGATTCAAGCTGTGCCCATGCATGACTGTCTGACATTGCTATACCTCTGTAGGAGCAATACAGCGCTAATGCATGGCGGGAGCCTGTTAACACCATGACACTTAGAAGTACTGGAAGTGATGGATGAATAGCACAGAATCTATTCCATTCGTCCATCATTTCCAGTACTGGCATGTGTGAGGTCAGTGTTTCCAGCCATTATACTGAGGTGTTATTACTGACACTGTGCTGTTCCTTTAGACGCAACGTGTGTCCTCTCACTGTGGTACACTGGTACACACACACGCACACACACATGTACTCATTGTGCAGATGTGTGTCTGTGTAAATGTCACCCTGTTATACAAGGGTCACTTACACCCTTACATAGCGCATATGTGTCACTTACAACAACAATAAAAGCGCGAGCAGACTATGAAAATATCATAAACCACAATCAGCGGGGTAGTGTGCAACATAGATTATGGCCACTGGGGGCAGAATGAAGGAAACACCAAGTGGGAACCTCCGGTGCTGAGAAATTACAGTAATACAATTGTGCCAAAACCTGCATTTAATTGAATGGCCTCTTGAGGCTGGCTGCAAAAGGGAGTCAATCCCCATAGATTACCATGTTAAAATGTCTGAATTTACAGCAAAAATAAGCATGTTTACAGCCTGGTTCAAACATTGGTTGTGAGGGTGAATTTATGTATAACTCATCTGTTAAAAATAAAGCCATACATTTATCCTGTTATATTGAGAAGGTACTGCAAAGATGGCGACCACAGAGTCAGCACAGCGCAGTGTTGAAATCCATTATTGAGAACCCTTTGTGGGTGACGTCACAGAGGTTTTTTTGTCCATTTATATATACAGTCTATGGGAGTTACAAAGGAGGCTAAACCACATGACTCTCCCATGGGGATGCCAGGCTGTTGGGTGCATAAGTGTTTGATTGCATGTTCACGTGTGGGTTTGAATCACCATTTACAAATCTCTACATCTTCACTTAATGTACTTAAAATGTGTCCGGCTTTTATGCTGATTACAGTTTTGATCTTTCTATAACTGCGGTTGTGCCCTATTCTAACTGAAATGGATAACAAAGAAAACATGTGAAGAATTGATATGAGAATTCATATATATAATATGTAAGCCACAGAATAGCTGCTATAAAAATAACAATTTGTTTAAGAATACCAGACATAGTTGAGTCTACTACCTCTTATGCAACTGAGGTCTGTTCATGTTCCTGTCTAATTATAGTGTTTGAGATTCCTCAACACTTACCTAGTTTTATCTGAATGAGACTGTTATAACTCACTCTCAACAAGTGGTCACTAACACACACTAACTCTCTCTCTCTCTCTCTCTCTCTCTCTCTCTCTCTCTCTCTCTCTCTCTCTCTCTCTCTCAATTTTCAATTCAATTCAAAT
>JAODOY010073451.1:0-15941 GCA_025399855.1 Forbesichthys papilliferus
AAGACAGAACACTGAAAGCAATGTAGAAATGAGCCGCGGACTGAGCCACTCAATACCACAGTGATACCGTCCCCCAACCCCCACCCACGGCAGGGACAAAAGTGCCACCAGATCAGCAGGCTAGACCACGGGCGGGCGTGTAACCCACCCCACAATACCAGAGTGCCCAACCGGGGAAAGAAAATTCACCCACCCAACCCACACTACACCAGTGTCCAATGACCCGCTCCCAGAACTACATGGCCTGTGATCCGGAACACATCACTGTCCAAACCAACACGCAACAGAACCTGGGTTGATAGAACCTGCCCTTATATAAGTCAATTTACATTTGTTAGCTACCAACGATTTCTGACCAATCAAGGCCTCTTTTCTTTGATTAATTTAGCTAATCTACCTTGCCTGTCAATCACAGCAATGTGCACACTGCACACACTACAACAGGTTTGCAAACAGGTTTTTCAATTGCAGAACAGGCTCCAGAGGAAAGGAGAAAAGGATTAACAGGTAGGCTTATGTCTCCTCTAATGAAAATAACGTACCCTTGCACTTACAGGTCATATATACAATGAAAATAATTTAGAATATTAATGAAAATAGCAATGATAAGTGTATCGGAATATTCTTCTATGCATATGTCTATGTATATGTGCATATCTCCTGAAATGCTCAACAATAAACAATAATTGTATTCTATTTTTATTTTATAACTTTTATTTCATTCACTTTAATCCTTATAGAGTTTTGACTTTTATTTGCAATTCACGTCATAGTTAGGTAAAGCAATATTTGTTAATCCACTAAATGTTAATAATTCAATGTGCTCAACAATGCCCCGAGGTCAGAGGTGGAATCATTGCTATCAACTGAATCACTTTGTTAATCAATGTCAATGGATGGGTCCCTGCAAGCATCTCACTACCCTTAGACATCAAATGGTAATGAATTTTCTATGTGTTGTAAATTACCTAATTAACTCAAATACCCACTATTCTTTGGGTTTAACACAGGATGACTAAACTGCTAATGATCCTGGCTACAGTGAAGCACAGTGCCATGATTTGGCACAGCCCAGACACTGTTCTTTAATTAAAACCCTACTGTACCTCATTATTACTGCTGGGAGAGTGATGATTTGTCTGTTCTCACCACTGGTTCTCAGCAATCATCAGCTCTGTTTCACTCTGCAGATGGATACAAAAGTGTCCTTTACAGTATAAGGGAGAGTTCAGAATTGTTAATTTCTGTTCCTACTTTCTACATTTCAAAGATGATTTTGTTATTCCCCCTCCACATAACACTTAAGCCCATTCTTTACTGCAGGTATTTTGACCAGGATATGTGACCCAAGAACCAAAACCGGAAACAAATGATAACATAGATTCATTTTAAATGCAGAAATCAGAATAGTAAGTAAAAATAGTATAGTATGAAATACTTCATAGATTTCTCTCTGATATCTAAACTCACTTAAATGACAATAGGCACTGATAGGAAGGGGCAAAAAATCTCATTCTTAATGATTTGCTTTATTGGTAGAATTGCCCAAAATTATGTAATTTACCGTATGCATGAAAAGACAACTTGATAGCCCGCTGCAGTGCAAGTCTTCAGGGATAAGACAAATACAATTTTGCCCTTTCTGGTGTTGAAATTAAAATTTTTAATGAATTTTGAGGAATATATATGCAGGTTTCTTCTTGGCTGATCCAAGGGTAACTGAGGTCAAATTTGTTTTTATTTTATGTCCCATAACTTGGACACACTGGATCTGTCTATTTTGCTGTTGCAATCTCTTTGTGGCTTTACAATGAAAAGTGCCTTCATGCTGAGGGATTTGAGTGTTGTTAATATTTCTGCAAATATAACAATGGTGTTTAACTGTCTAATTTTATAGAATGTTCTTAATCATGTTTAGTTAACATGTAATGCTGTATTTACAATTGAGAATTTATGAAAGCAATTACAATTATAAAAATATGTTTGCCATTATATACACATAGTGTAGTTTTGTGTGATTTAACATAAGGTCAGCAGTACATATAAATAAATACATAAAAAAATTGAAATACCCAAAAAGAGTTTTTCATCTAAAGAAATTAAGGATAAGATGACACAATAACTAAAAAGAAAAATGTTTATGGCTCAGGTTTCTGCCTCAAAAAAACATGCCCATACATTATAGAGTGTACTTTCAGATATACAGGAGGTACAGAGGCCATTTTGGTATTGCACTCAAACACCTGTGAGATGTCTCTTGAGGTGAAATAATCCATGTGGATGACACAGGTCCAGAGTACATGAAGCTCAAACACAGAATACATTTTTCAAGAAGATTCTTGATAGAACTGAATAATTCATTAGAATTTTGCATCTAAAGCCAAATAACACTAGGACCACATTTGATGAGTAGATGTGTCAAGCTTGAAGCCAGTGAGGTGAGCCAATTAAAACTTATGGGTTTTAGTATAGGAAGTCCAGCCCAGTCTCATGAGATAATACTGTACGTCAAATAGTGACGTCTGTGGAAAACAATTTCGTGTCACAGTCAAGTCAAGTGACTGAGAGAAAGGTGCATATGTTGCGTAGATTGCGGCACACAGTTTGTTTGGTAACGGCCCTATCAGGATATGGCCAGCTACGTAGTATCAGCGAAATATGCAAGGCAAGGAACTGATGTTGATCGCCAGCACGGTAGTCTACACAAACCGTAAGTAAAAGTTTAATGTTCAACATTTGCAGATGACCAAATCTGTAAATCTATTTTTTGATACAGTAACTGCAGGCTACCAATCAAGAGCAATGTGCACATCAATAACTACATTAGATTAATATAGGCTATTGTTCAGAAACCATAAACAGATTATAAATAGGCTGTTTAAATAATGTTATGTTGATTTGCTTAACCTAAACATTGCTCATTGATGAAGATGCACTCGCATGTTATACTGAAATTGTATCCCCTGCCAAAAACGGATTGTCGTTTTTGGTACCGCGAGTAATACTTTTTTTATCTGGGTCAGTGATCAGTCATATCAACATTATGTCCGTGATAATAACAACGATAGAAAATGTCTTTGTTTAGTTTTAACGTATCTTGTTTAACCGAATAACCTATGACTTTGTGTTGTTGCTAGCAGCTAGCCACCTAGCTATCATAGCCCTGTAGCGGCAAGAATGGCTGCGTTGTTGTGCTATGATATCAGGGCTGTGTGACCAAGCTGCTGCTGTGTTGCTGCCGCCTGTATCCTTTACTGTAGTCTGGACGGCTAGGCGGAATTCACGCGCAATATTAACACCTTGAAAACACTGCTGAAATGAATCCATATGTGGTCCAAAACCCATGTTCAAACCGCGCCATTTCAGTGACAGCAACAGTCACTGAAGACTGAATGGAGTCCTTTATGAGGATCCATTAGGGAGCTTCATAGTTCTACTGGAAGACTTTATTAACATGGGAAATAATGGAGATATCTGGAGAAGAGTGATTGGGAGCAACAAGAACCCGAGCAGGCATTAGACTTCTATGCTAGTCATGGACTGTCTATAACAAACACCATGTTTGAACATAAGGATGCTCATACGTGTACTTGGTATCAGAGCACCCTAGGCCAAAATTTGATGATCAATTGTGTGATCGTTTCCTCTGATCTAGGCCACATGGTTATTATATTATATCGCCACAATGGCCTGGGAACGTTTCGGAATCCCCCAGTCAGAGCTTGATAAAGGGAAAGGGAGGTTTGGGGTCCCCTGCTGGAGCTGCTGTCCCTGCGACCCGACTCCAGATAAGCAAATGAAGATGGATGGATGGAAGTTCACAATGCATGTACATGTGCACTATTTGCAAATAAATATTGCGATATGCTTCTTTGTGTTCAAATATTGTTTCATTTGGGCAGCAATGTTTAGATTATATTGATAGTTGAAAGGCTTGATGTTCAAGTTATGTATGAAGCATGACACACATTGCATAAACATTACAGGGTCTCTCGGGAATAAATGTCATGAACAGGATACTGTCTAGTTAGTAAAAAGAGAAACCAAGTGGATATAACAGTACAAACATATACATATATACAGTAGGTATGTGGTGATTACATTGACAGGTTTTTTAGGCTACATGTATACTATAAAAGTGAAAACTAGCTGAAGATATCAAATTTTAACAAAGGCATAGATATTTAGTTCAATACAATCGGATGATTCACAATTTACAGCATCTTAGCAAAATAGCAATAGCATAACTCCAATCAATATCATAATGTTTATCCATTGAAAACAACTCATTTGAATACATTAAATATTTTAGAGAGGATTGGTATTACATGTATACATGTAATACCAATCCTTTCTAAAACATCCTGTCAAAAATACACCCTGCAGGTGACATTAAATACACACAGTCATTATTCTGTAGCTTTCATTCTATAGGCTAGTTCCAGAGATCTGCCCATAGCAGTGATTTCTGCAATCATTTGGAGTAAGCGATACTGAGAATTATTGTTGATTTGATCTCATCACTTTGTTTATTTTCCCATTTACAGAGCCAGGGCTCACACACACAGAATGGATAGCGGACCGTGAGGCATGAATTTGAAGAAGTACACACCTCAATTTCGAAAGAGTTGGACAGTATGGAAAATTCCAAGAAAAGCAAAGTGATTTGTAAATTTCATTCACCCTGTGCTATATTGAAAACAATATGATTTGACATTTTACCATGTGACTTTAAAGGATGAGTATGTCATCTTGGAAAAAACAGTAACTTTGCCAGATTTTGAAAGATACCCTTTCTTTCATTATTTAATACAATACAATAGTACAGGGCCTTCATTGCCATAGTTTGTGCTTCATGATGCACTACACTTTCTCATCAGCAACAGTTCAGGACTGCAAACAAGCAAACCTAGCACCTCTACTTTCTAGCACCTACTTCTTATGTTGCTATTTGCACTGTCCTACTGAAAAATGCAGGTATGTCCTTGTAAAAGACCACATCTGAACATCAGCATATGTTTCTCCAAAATGTGTCTATACTCTCTGCAATAATGTTGCACTCACAGATGTGTAAGTTACACATGTCATCGAAACTGACATGACAGAGGCCGACGTATGGACCAAATGCTGATGAAAGTGTGTTTCACCAATTGTTGTCTTCAGTCCGCACAAATTTAATAAGACGTGTAAGTAAAGGAATTATGTTACAGTGGTAAACATAACTGTCCCAATTTTGTTGGAGTCATCAGATTTGAAATGAGTTTATATCGCAGCATGGTGGCCCAGTGGATAGCTCTGTGACCTCACAGCAAGAAGGTCCAAGCTTTGAATCAGTCATCCTGGCCTTTCTGTGCTGAGTTTGCATGTTCTCCCTTTGCTCTGGTTTCCCCCACTATCAAAAACATGTTAGGTTCATTCTTATTGGTAGAGTGCTGAAAATTCTAGAGTGTTTTTAAAAGTAATTTCATTATTAGGATGGTCTGGAGATAAACACCGTGGAAAAAACACATTTTTAAAAAATGTACAAAGTGACAGTATATAGTTCCTTGCCCTTCTGTGGTACGTTTCTTTTCTCAAAAATGTATATAATATTAGAAAAACACATCAACTTAAAATTAAAAACACTAAAATATGTATTTAAGAGTATTGATTAATGATATAGTTGTAGTTATTATTTAAGAACATTTAAAAAAAATTTACACCTAAAATAGTATTTTTTAAATGTATTTCATCTTTCATATTTCAAGTCCAGTCACTTAAGTAACTGCTTCATTGTACTTTATGAAGCAGCTGCACTATTAAATAATTGTTCTATAAGTTATAATCCATTATTTGTAAAAATTAATTGTAAATGTATGTATGTATGTATGTATTATACTAAACACAAAGAGCTTTAAAAAACAAAAAAAAACCTTATGATCAAATATGGTGCCTTCATTTTTCATGAACAGATTTCATTAATTTATTGAAATCCTATTCAAACAATGGCTATCTCATCATGCAGCACAACTATTCAACTGTATATTGTGTGAGTTTCATTGACTTTCCGTTTCTAGTTTCGATGTTATAACCATAGATAGGTAGGTAGGTAGGTAAGCGTATTTTCTGAATTCCGAAAGTACACTGAAGTGGAAATGCTCCGGGCAACTCCTGATTGGTCAGATGCCTTGGTGTAACTAACTGTGACGTAGCCTGAATTTCTGTGAATGGCTGGGAAATCCATGTGTTTATACTACCTCACAGACACACAGCTGGAATTCAGGAGGTTGCCAAACACCAATTCATGTTGTGTGTCCATTCCCATACATAATTATTGAAAATGTTTCCTGTGCACGCCCAAAATATCTGTTCTGTGTTATCAGCTGAATGGCAGTGAAGAAGTCTATAAAACCATGAGGGTGCTGATTGCATGTAATCACGTAAGACGGGATAATTGGAGGATCAGCAGGTGTAAATTACGTTCCAACACATCTTCTGCAAATGTCTTTTATTAACTCTTTACCGGCTACTGCTCGGCTGATATATAGGCCATGATCTCCTTATAGAGGGCTAGTATACATTCTTGAAGGACATAAAATGCAGTGAAGTGTTTTTATTACCTTGGTCAATCCCTTAAAAGTAGGGGTGACAAAAACAAGAATAAATAATTCATAAGTTATTAAATGCTCTTTTTATTTTCGAGAAAAATATTCACAAATATTGTTTCACACATAAATATCAGCTTCTCTTGTCAGAGGAAAGGCATTGAACATGCATTTTTGGTGCTTTTTCCATTTTGGTTTGTCCCACTTGAAAATTATATTTTCGATGTAATTTTGTGATGATTCACATTGTGCTGCATTTTGCAGTATTTACATAATATCATAGATGTTTTAGGACAGTTATGTAAAATCTTAACTTGATCATAAACTTAAACTGATGATGATAATTTGGGTGAGCAACAAGTTAGGCTGAATACATTGTTTGACAACCATCAGATGGATCAAATGATGGGGCACGGGGCAGGGCTAAAAATGTGTTTAATGATCTGAAGGGACAGCCGGTTTATGCACTACAGTATACCGTATGCCACTGTGAAAACATATTAAGATCTTCCCATTTTCTCTGATGCAGTCTCTGTCATTATGTTGGCGAATAGATGTTTAATGTTGAGAGACAAGTGAATTGCCAACACCAGATATCCTGGCTTTCTTCATTTTTTGAAGGTCATTGTTCTAATGGGTAGGCAGCAGAAAGACAATAGAGAGCAGAATTTCTATTTTCTCTATATATACATGCCTTTGTATAAAGGTGATTCCACCTTTTGGGTCTTATTTTAATTATCTAAGTCCATGGTTTAATGGACATTGCATATCGGGCATGTCCAAATACACATTTGCTATTTTAACGGCAGATTAGCTTGGTGCGCCAGACACATGGTTCAAAATGGTTGGAGTTACTCTCTTCATTATTCATGGATGTGTTTTGGGGGTAACACAATAAACCAATCTGTCATCTCCCATTCCCTTTCAAAATCAATGCGCACTTGCACCATGGGCATATTGCTATTATACCGCTGGGTTTGTGAAAGCGCTGGATAAGACCATCTAAGCAACAGCGAGATCCCACCAAGATCCTTAAAATATGTTTATGTAGCCTACAAACAAATAATATTTCACATTGTACTCTTTTCATTTTTTATCCTTTGCATGTTTGTGCGCTCCTGCATGAGCTTTGCATGTTTGTGCGCTCCTGTGAGTTCCTGTGTCTAACAAGCCGAGTGTACGTGCGTTGTGTTCCCGCCATAGGCGCTACTAACTTGATAATGTGCCACGTCAGCGACTTTAGACCAGGTTTTTGCTGATCAGTCGAGCAATCACATTCCGCTGCCTAAAGATAACAATGTGGCAGCAATGCGCTACACCATACCTCATGTTTAGACCCACACATCCACAGGCGCTTAAATGGGCGCAAGTTAATTTGCTATTTAAACAACGTGGGTGCTGGATGGGAAAATGGCAACCTCGTCGGTCTGAATCTAGCAAAGCCAGTTCCCGCTTTGTGCCCAGTGTAAGATAGGAACCTTAATGTCATTGTAAAAATGAGGCTTACTGCAACAAAACATTTCCAGGAAAGACAGTCCTCACATGTACCTGTCCATCACCACTGTGTCTGGACAGGTACACCACTTCTTCTCTAAAGAGTCTCGGGGTAATCGTGAACAAGAAACATGGCTTCAACAGCCTGTGCCTGCAGGTTCTGTAAAATAAATGGTTCATTGCTTACTACAGCATAAACTAAGCTAGTTCATTTCAAGTTGCTGTACAGGAGCTGGAGAATGACTTACAGTACATAATGATTATAGAATAAATTCAAAATAATAACATTGTGTTAAGACCACTTTTGACCTTTACTGCATCTGGTGGAGTGTACAGTACATTATATGTGCATAATTCACTATATATATAGCTGTTATGTTCCACAACTACACTAAGGTGTTCCACAAATAGTAGTCACCAAGTCTCTTCCAGGTTTAACGATGTGATTGAACACTATTAACATGAAAAACTCCCTTAATGAATGGGGAATAGTGAGGATAAAGCACGGCAAAAGTGTTCATTGTTCCCCAATATCACAGCAAGACGTACAAGAAATGAATGGGAATGAAAATGCTGACTGTTGGGCAATTCAAATGTTAGCTATTGTATACGTTTTGTGAACATGCAATAACTGGGCCAAATAATTTCAAATCCATGAAATCATCTAAAAGATTTATAGTGCTATATCTAATAGCAATTTAGGTAAGAAGAAATAAATTAGAGTTGGCATTTAGGAGGCAGCCACTCTAAAGTTAAAATGAAGCATCTTTCATCTAATTGAGAAAGAGAGGAATGGATTTTCAGTATAAATTAACCTTTAGCAAACTTTGACTTTAGCAAACAACTAACTTCTTCACAAAAAGACAGCATACTATATTTGACCAGCTGGCTGCCAGATGACATGGCTTTGAATAGGCACTTCAGCTCACTTAAAAGAAAAATAATAATTAATTGCAAATATAAAAAAAGACTACATTTTCTTCTGTTATTCTTCCACCACTATAATGAATAGCTACATAATGTAGTTGACGTCTCCATTTTACAATGTTTTAACCTGCTTAATTAATTATCATTTTTGTAAGAGAACACAATTATGGATGAGAACCTAGCTACCTACCTCAAGTTAAAACTGCTGATCTATTGCTTTAACTTAGGAAGGAATGTCTGCTCTTGGCCACAAGGAATAGTGCATCTTGTTGGAGCTGAAAAATAAGCAATTTTCTACTTGGCTTGGGGCCTCCTCCATTGGAAGCATGCTTATGTGACCTCTGCTTGACAGATTTGCTGATGTATCGCTGAGATTGGAATGTATAAATTCATCTAATTTTCCTTTATTCATTTTAAACGTCACTAGACATGTTCTGAACCTGTGGACATGACATGACATTCAGCAGTGGTATACAATGTATGGGACAACTACAATATTCTTAAAATGTGTAGATGACTAGTACTAACATTTGACCCTTTGTCTTAAATGTAACTGTCCATGAATAGGCAATACCAAAAATATTATAATGATAGATAGATGGAGCATTGTAATGCATTTCAATGGAAGCAAAAATGGAACGCATCTTGTTTCATAAGTGGCCGTGACACCAACAGAGATGTAAGCAGCGCCCAGAGAGCTAAATCTACCATGCATGGCCTGAAACAAAGTACCTTTACCTTTTTGTTGCAGAAATACCATTGTGGCCTCAGATTGATCAGACTTGATAATTAAAGTCAAAATACCCATTATCGACCCCAGAGCTAAATAATGGGCAATAATATGGATCTCCTCATTGACTTGCATGGAGCGCTGAGTTGCTTTGGTCTGCATAAAGGTTGAAAAGTTGCCCTCCCCCTCCCCCCTTCCACCATCAAACCACAAAAAGTTGAATGTGGAAGTGCCATCCATTGGAACATCTCTGTAAAATGATATTCTCTCTGACTATACTGTATATACGGTATACATACTATTCTGTATTGTATGGTGAGCTTGTTGATAATTTAGCTCTATCAAAACAAGAACACACAGGAGTGGATGCCTAAAAACACAAAGTCTCGTCGGAACGCCGAATCCCCCGCGGCCATTGCCGTCTTCTCCACCAGGCTGACCACGGCGGCCTTACTGTCCACTCTCCCCCACCTGGTCTGAGGAGCTGCCCAGCCTCTCCATCTGTCGCCCGTATTTGCCGGCAGCAATTGAGCTAAATTAGACTGTGATGCACAGGGGGTTAAGTTGTTGATGTTATGTTTTGTGTAAAAAAAACAAAAAAAAAACACCCCTCTCCCCCAGAAGCTCCGCCCCCGACATTGGAAACTCGTTGCAAAGGTTAGAGAATTGTTGTTGTTAGCTGTGTCGTGTATATTCCTATTTACGGCGCCTGGGCTGTATAGAAGTACCAGATACTTTTTTCAGCACACACAGAGAGCGTAAAGATACAGTATATTTGGTGAATTTGACAGAAAGTGTTTTTTCTTACACTTGTTGTAGACTATAGTTTCAAAACATGTACTTATTTAATTTAGGTCCCAAAAGGACTGTCTTATCCAGGGAGCAGGTAGAATTTATGGTTGGATTCAACTGTGTTCACTGTAAAAATAATAATTGTCCTTGATATGACTTTGAAGCCAGATGTTGCGAGCTACAATTCACATGTATGCAGATAAGGCTGAGACATCACTATACCTCAATTTCCTTTGCAAAGCAAACAGACATTGATCTCAGAATAACCTCCCAAGTGACAGCCAGCTGTGCTCACGCCTGCCAGAGCTGGTATGGTCTGGCAGAGCAAGGGAATAACTTTATCTGAGATATGATGGCATCTGTCTCTCAAGCAGCAGACTCCTCATTACTGGCAGTTTCTTTGACTGGTTGTTCAGACATCAGCTGTCACAGTTCATCAACCATGCCAAGGTAGGGGTAAAATAAGCAGCTGTCATAAGTCTCCTCTGCTGCAAAAGATCTGTATGAGATAAACGATTGGACCACACGGCAAAATACTCGGTTTGGTGTCTGTTAAATACAATACTGCATGAACGTAGAAGAATTTGACGTATCCATATTGAAACATCATAAAATATAGTGAGTTTTGGTTGATGGGAGTTTAAAGTGTGCTCAAATTAAAATGGACAACTCAATTTAATTAAGCAACTCCAGGACGTCTTGTGGTCTAACCTGCCTGTACCCAACTTTGGCCAGTGTATGCACCCCTATACGCTTGCTTTCACATGGTGGACACACTCAACACACTTGCCCACCAATGCCCCCCGGGGGGCCCCAGTGATCCTGGCAGCACATTTCAAGAGCACAGACAGGAAAATCTGCAGCTTTGCTCAAAAGCTCAAGTGAAACTTAGTGCACAGGCAGAGCGATGGGGCTAAGGGGTGGCCATAATCCCTCTAAATCCCGAGAAGGTTGAACACCTGACCCTATGGCACTGAAAAGAAATTAGTTCCCTGCACTGTAACCATTTTGTATGGCGCCTCCAACTCAAGAGCTAGCCACTGTAAGACTCTACTTTTTCCTGCTGTCTCTTATCACCTACAAAAGGACTCATGCAGGCAAAAAAAATCGCAAGTAACAAGAATGCCCTTGATCCTTGTCTGACCCCTGGAACATTCAGCTCCTCTGTATTCTTGGCCGTTTGCCTGCTCGAGGGGAAAGCTATATTACCTCATGCACAACACAGCGCATGCCTTTACAATGACTTAGTCTTTATACTGCACTCCTTTTGTGTGGGTATGTGGTCGCAGCACCAAAGGAGAGGGTGTACGCCACACAAAATTGATATCACATTTCTGTATTTCACATTAGGCAAGAAGCAGATTAAATAGGGCATGTGATACATCTAACAACCGTTGAAAGGTACACTCCCTGTTTTCATTATATTTCGGAAACAGAACAGTCCATGAAAGTGTGGCCGGCTGTAGGGATTGCAAATCCATGCAGCAATCAGGTGTGGGAGGGACATGATGGGAATTCTGGACACAAATTGAGTACATTTATTAAGGCCCTTATGCATACATAAGTCATTGAACTAGTACTGTTAATAAATATTTATTTTTTTCCTAATTTCCTGAGTAAGTTTTTTTTTTTTTTATCATTTTGGAAGCTTGGTTCTCTGAAAAAAAATATTAAATGTATAAAGAACTCCCACTTCAATTTTCAGCGCAAGTGATTTGTTTCTATAATAAAATAGTCTAAATCCAACACAAATCCGCAGACAGTCTAGTCAAGATGGTGACTCTGGATAAAATGTGGTGTTTACCAAAATGGTTCCCATGAGAGCACTTCTGAAAAATAGCCTACAACTCTTAAGACATTCCAAAGCGTTTGGAATTAGTGTAGACATGATTGATTCCAGGGGGTAAACTATACCAGTGCACTGGACAAACTCTAGAAAAATGAAAATCAAGAAGAAAACCTGAAGGAAGATTGGGTGATAAAAGTTATACACAATGTCACAATTGAGATATTCTGAAGATACTATGAACACCATCACCAGCTAAATGGCTAACTCTTGAAAACTGTACTGTACCCTGTGCATTTGCTCATGATGAAATCACCATAACAAGGTTTCATAAAACTCTGCAAAATATACACTTGGATCTGATTCAAACTGACTCAGCAGTATCTCACAGCTTGAAAAAAAAGCATTTATGACAGCAACAAAATAAGTTGTCTCTACTGTAGATAGTTTACTTTTTCATTGAAAATGTTCCACAGTGGGAAACACTGAATTTAGAGTGCATCTTAGGGCATTTGTTTTACTGCATAAAACATGTATAAAACCACATTTTCATAGAATAAACAGCAAGCTACCATTATTGTCCTCAGTCACAAAAACTACACCTGAACTCCCTAAAAAGATTAAAATACTGTTAAAAATGTAAAGGTCATCCACAGCCCACAGATACCAGCAATTTAAACCGTAGTGGATAAATGACCCCAGATTAGCGACATTGGAGGCCTTATCACACAGACCAGTGTCTGGCAAACTTAACGTGTGGAACCACTGCTGTGCCACTTACCAAATCGGATGTATCCAAGACTGAAAAGTCTAGAAAGGTCATACACAGCTGGTTGGTCTTTGCCTATATTGTGGGATAGAAGTCACTGATTGTGGTCACCTGGCAATCTTCTGCAAGTCAGTAATGCAGAAAGTATTGCAGTCAATAGGCTTTGAACATGCCTTCCTTTAATAGTCCTCTGCATTTTCTTAAATAGGGAATGTTCTGTTCTATTGGTTTTCAGCCAGTTTGAGATACAGACACAGGCCTGACGACTCATACTAATTAGCCTATGAGATTCTTTTTCAGGTGATGTATTTCATCTGTCTAATGGATTCAGTGTAAGTGAATGGAACATTTAGATAAAGTTAAATGATTTAGCAAAATGACTGTGCAGTGGTCCCCAGCCTCTACAGTGTTTACTTGTCAGGGTGCACCATTGGGAGTTGCTCCACTTACATAAAATGATTTGCGTGAATTTTTGCAAACAGTGGTCTTTTTTCCCCTCTACTCTAATTAAACAATGTAAGTCTTTATTGAGGACAGAGATATCCATTATCCTAACCTGGAGAGCTAGTGGCAGTTAAAAGCCATAAACACAAGACAAATGTTCATCAGCTGCACAAGTGCTCTATATAATCAATCATATGACTTATTGGAGGAAACATTTTAAGGCATGATTATTTACAGCAAAGGAGTGTGAATGCTGACATAACAGTATATATGCAATTGTTAGGAGCTCTGCATATGGTGGCACTCATACAGCACAGATATACATGTCTTATATAACTCAAGGAAATGGGTAACCAAATGGGAAACAGATCACTATAAAGCCGTTCAAAGAAGGAATTACTTTTGTGGGAAATACAACAGCGACACCAAGTGGTGGTGAATATAACTCAACAGAGAGTGGAGTAGATAGACTACAACACTTTTTTTTAAATGCACATGTCAGGTTTTGACATGGTTAGAACGATCTGCAATACACACAAATTAACGATGATGACAGGTGTGTTCTGTATCTTAGGCTACAGTTAAAATGTTAATTTGGTAATAATGATAGGGTTCAACTTCAAACACCTCCATCAGGGAAGTTTATGGTGCACAATAGCTACAGGACATTCAGTTGCAAACAGGATAAACTTTATTCACATAAAGAATGAAAGTTTCGATTAAGCATGAGAGAATAAACAAACATAGAACCCCAAGCTGACCACAGCTCCCCAACCATATGCTAAGGTATACTCAAAATGTACCCTGCTGTGTAAGAGCATTTTAATCACCTTTGAAATGAGCGATTAGAATAATTATTTCAGGGGAAAGGGATGGCTCCTGCTATTAACAACCCTCTGTTCAATATCACAACAAATTAGTTCAAGCTCATTAGTATGAGTTGTGCTTGCCTGGTGGGTTGCAAAGCTTCCATCGGGAACCTACATTATCACTCCCTGTGCATAACGCATGTAATTAGCATTCATCAAATATTATCTTTATAAAATAACCCTTCCAACAAATATTATTTTAACATTTGATATATGAAAATCAAAGACAATACAAAAAAAGTAGGCCTAAGGACAAGATCAAGTTTAAATATATAAATGACGTACAGTATAGCCTAGGCTACTTTAAAACCTTTCAACTTTAGGATTTTTCAGATGTGAATTATTATTCTTTGTCCGGTATAATTTATATGAATCAAATGTTACTTTTGCAAACATCACTTATCTTGTGCTGAGTAGCGAATAATTCAATGAACAGCATTCACAAGGTCACGTGGTTAGCGAATGTATACGAAGTAGTAATTTCAGAACAAATATAGTAGTCATTTTAACATACAGATGATTTAACATAATACATATAGCGTATTCTTTATGTTAAAATCCACGTTTAGACACTAAGAAAATAATAACATTTGAAAAATAAACACGAACACTTTCGGCTATCTTCGCCTGTCACGTGGATTCATCCACAGTGTCCTTGTCGACGGCGCTCCGATGATGGGGAATAACAACCTAGCGAGCTAGCTCGACTAGTTTCCCCAAAGTTATGTCTGTCTTTTTAAAGGCGTACAGACAGACACGCTTTGAAAATGGACGATGTAGTATAGTTTTCTATACATAATATCAGAAGAAAAACAGCCCCATGTCAAGAAATCCGGCGCTGGTGAACGGTCTACTGCAACGGGTTAGATTAACGAAACAAATTATTCTGCGTTAGCTAGCGTTAGCAACAGGGCCAGTTACCTTACGGTACTGTAGATAGCCTATGCGTGTTAGCTAATATAACTATATAGTAGTAGTAGTAATATAATAGACCTCACTTAGAAGTCAGTTTGACGCATGATAAGTGTTTTATTATTCGATGAATTCCATTCCACCACAACATTATTACAACAGCCTTACATGCTAGAATATATACTGCTAGTGTTACCGTAGCATACTCTCTTAGCTAGATAGGGCTAGCAAGTTATACTGTAACTATGAATCAGATATTTCGACAGCTTGGACATATTTGTATTGCGTACCAAGCTTTAAATAACGTGTAGGACTTTAAGGAATATTATTTTTTAATGATTGTTACATTATTGTATGCTAGTCATGACATATTATTAAGATATGTGTTTAAGTTTTTGATTTGATTAATTGTGTTTACCATTGACGCATTTCTTTTTTTAAATGAAAGGTTTGCCCTCAATAAGTATAGCTGACACAAGCTAGTAATGTCTCTAACGTTACCATCCAGCGCAGAGATGACTGAAACTCCTACTGGATATCCTTTTGAGGAAATTGATTACGGGAATATTGAAGTTGAGGAGGTGTGTTTTTTGTTTTACCTGTAATGTTAGGATAATTGCTAAAATCATATATA
>JAODOY010073462.1:0-25350 GCA_025399855.1 Forbesichthys papilliferus
AGGATTACGGCGCTGAGGATGGCCCCGGGGCGCTGTCCTGTGCTGATCCTCCCGATGCGCGCCTCCCAGCGCGAGCATGGCCGCGAACCGTGACACTTGAGTGTTAAGAAAAGCGTCCCAAATAAAATGTATTATTATTTATTATTATCTCTATCTCTAAACATTTATATATATATATATATACACACTTTAAAAAAAATGTTTTATTGCCCACCAAGCACCACCTGAAACTTTTTTGCAAAAGGTTGCCACTCCATGAACCATGTGACCGTTGAAAATTTCTATCTCCTGTTGGTGTAACACTCTCTTTCCATGGCTCTGGGACAACGCTAGAAAGAATGCTAGCTATTGTGTATGCAGTAATATAATACCTAAAGATATCCTATCAATATTGGTAGGAACACGTGTGTGAATGGGTGAATGTGAGGCTATACTGTAAAGCCCTTTAAGTGGCCGGAAAGAAAGATGGAAAAGTGCTATATAAATGCAGTCTCTTTACCATTTAGTCTTTAAAGGTAAATATTGTCAGCCTATTGTGTTTCAAAGCAATGTTTTCGTCAGACTGGTTTCCACAATGCTTGGTGTGGAGATTTTCCTACAAGGGCCAATAAAGGAGTGTTCTATTTATTGTGCAATTCATGATTTTGGTTCAATCCGTACAGCTATTTCAATTGAGCGAGTGAGTGAATACACAGTTGGCTCAATGTAAGCAGTCTAAAGCAAATCAGTGTCTTGCTACTGCTAGCATGAATGGATGAATGTATTTATTTCACAGGGAGACTCAGGCGGTCCTCTCATCTACCAGGACAGCACCTCAGGACGCTTCCAGCTCTACGGCATCACCTCCTGGGGAGACGGTTGTGGGGAGAAGGGGAAGCCTGGCGTCTACACAAGAGTGTCCGCCTTCTCTGACTGGATCCAGGCTGAGATAGAGAGTAAGTGTATGAGTGTACCGAAGTCTATTATCTCCGCCTAATACATACTGAACATTATCAACGTGTCAATACATTATTATACTGTCCCCCAGGAAGGCTATACACTTTAACACTGTGATCTGATGCTCTACAGAGGCTTATGGCAGCCGTGAGCCAACATGCCCTGAGCTGCTGAGGACGTCAGAGTTGTCCGCGGAAGACCAGAGGTCAGAGTTCAGCTCTCTCTGCCACATCTACACACTCTCCTGCCCAGCAGGCCGGACGGCTGGCGCCTGTTCCCGCATGGCCCAGGACAAGTGCCTCAAACGCTACAGGAAATGCCGTAAGTACAGCTTGCATTGCCTGTATTGTGGCGCTATAGGCTGCAAACAACAACAACAACAACATAATCGTACTGTAATAAGGCTCCATACATTATTGATTACAGAGCATTTGCTTGCTTCATTATAAGCAAATATTGAATACAAAAAGTATCTATATTCATGAAAGAATGTACATCTTATATTTTAATGCTTTTTACGTCATTAAAGCAGTTCCAGGTTGCGGCGTGAATCATTTATTTACATGGTGTATGGACACACAGTATGTGTGTGTCATCAGCACACATTGACAACCACTACGAGGACTAATGTCTTCCTCCACCTTTTGCTTTCAGAGCTGCGTTCGTTCCTGCAGACGCTGCTGGACCTGCTGCAGAGAGCAGAAGACTACGTCAGGGACAAAGTGGACCTGACCTTCTTCACCCAGACTCTGCCCCAGCTGGTGGAGCACATCTACAGCACCGCCATCACGCACTCCAGGCAGAGGAGGGATCTCGGCGCAGGCCTGGATCTCCAGCAGACAGTGGGTAAGCTGCCATACCAGAGACACTATATAGAGGAGACTTGTGAGTGACAATGCGAACAGTCAATGAAAATAAAGAGTACCATTTCCCAAAAGTGCTGTTTAGTTTACAGGGTTATTATGTATCCGTATTTCGGCACAGGGTTGCTAAATGGACGAAAGAGGCTGAGACTAGTTGTGGGGTAATTCCAGACAACTGAGGAGTATACTCCAGGGATGCCTACCTTCAGAAATAATCCAACATGATATGCCTACTGAAGTGTTACAGTTTATTCAGATTGGGTGACCTACTCTACGGTTTTGTTTTGAACGATATGCTATTCCTTGCAGAGCAGCTAGGTGGCGCTGTGAGTCCAGGCCAGCAGGACCCTCCTCCGGCTCGGCCAGCTTTGTTCAGAGAAGTGGGGCCCATGGCTGCTGACTGGGGGGATTACTTGAGAGGTCTGGCTGAGGACCTGGATGAACACCGCAGCGACACGTCAGCATACTTGAGACAGGAGGACACCCTGTTCTTACAGGTTGGATTAGAGCAAGATTAAATATGTTGGAATATATTTTAAGGATAAAAATACTAACTATGCTGATTCTGGAAAAAGACTGATTTATTTTAACTGAACAACCATCAAAACAAAGGCACCTCTCCCTTCAATGCCAATGGCAAGGCTATAGTGCTGTGTGGTGAGGTCTGCACCACCTTGTATGTGTTTCAATGTACAGAGCCAGGGCTGTGCATTAAACCCTGGTTTCTTTTTTTCAGCCCACACACAGAACAGCTGTGCGGACTGTATTATTTTTTAAATCGCTTATCGTACCTTTAAGAGCACAGACCTTGTTAATTACCCCCATAGTATTTTATTATGTTTGCTTGATGTGTCTACAGTCTTTAAATGTAACTTAAATGGATGTCTGTGGCATTTTCAGGTGGGGGAGCCTTCAGTTCACCGGCTGGAGGGACAGTATCAGGCTGTTATCTCAGCCCTGCGTTCTAAACTGCGGTCCAAGGCTGCTCCTCCCATCCTACACCTGGACACGTCCTTCTTTGAGGAGGCTTCTCCCAATGCTCCAGCCTTTCCTACAGCCCTCCCTGGATCACCGACCCCCCAAAAAGCCTCCTCCGCCATGGAATCTCAGGCACCTGGGTCTGTGCAGTCAACCCCGATGAGTGAAGCCGTGAATATTAGTGGCGTAGAGCATGGTGCTGTAACAGAGCAAACATCCCCAGTGTTCCCAGTCCAGTCCACAACTATCGCAGAGGGAGAACCCATGGCAACGACCTCCGTCATCAGACACAATGCAGTTCCTCTCCAGCACTTAATCCGCAACAGGAAACGCAGAGGACTTCTTCGCAAGAGACAGCTAACTGCATCCAGTGAGTGTGCCACCATAACTCGACTTAACTCTACACTGTCCACAAGATCTGGGAAATTTGATCACAAACACGTTGTGTGCACATCTTTTGATATGCGTAACTGAGTTCCTAATTTGAGTTGGATGTTGTTTCAATATATATTATAAAACACAAGCAGATAAATCTGACACAGGTAATACTGACACATTTCATTGGCACATATCCCAGGCCAGATGGTTTAATGAAAATGGTGGTTTGAAAATACACTGCTTACTGTACTCAAAAATGGTCTTGACTCAAGACCAGCTTTGAGACCCCGTCATGAAGGTCTTATCCTGGTGATGACTCAAGTTTCGATCCCTTGGTGTTCCTGACTACAAGACTACTAAATTAGGATCTGCGCACACATTTGAGAAACACTGTTTTCATTTATAATGGTACTCAATGTATAAGGTGTTGCCTAGTAAACTGTCATGTTATTACAGTTTGCCCTGGATTGACAGAGTCCTTAGAGCGTGTCAGCCAAGTCAAAGAGTCCTACCGCTGGGTTCTGGGCATCGGGGCCAAGAACCTGCACATGAACTTCCATGAGGTATGTCCTCTAAAGATAATGATGCATGTTCAGAAGGACAAAACTGCAGTGACAGTTTTGTATTGTCTGTCCCTGTTAAGGTGTTGGTTGACCTGAGCTCAAAAAATGACCGGGGTCTCTACCAGGCGCGGGTTCGAGCAATAGTAGGAGGACGACCTTTGACCTTCTACAGTCTAGTGGGCCTAGAGAATGAATCATTCCACCGGAGCATGCCGCGGGTCATTGCGCTGGCATTGGAGGCACTTAAAATATAACATCCGTGCGTGACAGACTTGACGACAGCTCAGATGGCTTAAAACAAGACACAATGGAACCCAGGCTCTTTAGACATGAGGGAAATCACCAGTAGTGCCAGGAACAATCACACAATACACACACAATATGCACACCCCCTCCTCTTCTTCTTCTCCTGTAATACTTAAAACACAGGTAGAAATGCATCAAACAACAATTCACCACCCATCAATTCACAGGTTGTATAGCATTTCTGTAAACAGACAGTCATTCCTAAATGTACAAATATAAGTTATTCATACTGTCTTCTGCAAGGTTCAACCTATTCTGAGGAACAATATTTTTTTATGTTTATTCTCACAATATTTATTTGTAAAGAGCATTTTTGTTTTGTATTTTTGTACAAACTTTTTAATTAAAACCACAATTGATCAAATAGCAGACATTGATTTGAACATTGTGGAAGAAATATGTCTACTCGTGTACTACAGTATGTACTCTTAACAGATAGTTAAATGAACCAACAGAAATGCTGCTAATCCTTCAGTATTTTGCAGCTGATTTACAGCAGAGGAAGGTGGTCAGGTGGTCAGGTGGACCCCAGCTTGGATGCTGATTGGTCCCACGTGAGTCTACCAGAGCAGATTTCAATCCCCTAGCTCCAGGGTGACGAGAAAGCTTTGCCATCGACACAACAGCTGTTGTGGTATTGATACTCCTCCTCTTTGTTCGTTGATGGGAAGTAGTCATTTGATCTTGCACTCCAGTGAGTGACCTTTACACACTGTGGCTGCCTGTCTGTCTGTCTGTCTGTGTGTGTTCTGTGTTGTGCAGACAACTGTTGCTGCTTTTGGCTGCCTTCGACCTGTCACTCAAGCCTTGTAAATCACTAGCTCTATATCACTCGCCTGTATCCACTAAGTATTATCTGGACTGGACCAGAACTCCTGATTACCCGTTGAACTTTCTGGAGAGAATGGTTCAGATATCCAGGAATATAAATAACATAATGTTACAGCTGAACACACACACCCCCACACACACACACAACCACACACCTGTTGCAACACATCAATATTGCATGTTTTTTTCAAGATATAGGTTATCATTTTAAGTTGAATGAAGTCACACTATCTAGCTTATACCAAACTGGCAGGTTCATAAGGTGTACATGTGGAAGTGTCCATCTTCTCTCCTCTTAGGCTGTGAATGACAGAATGGTGTTACAGCACCACCAGTGTAGCCTGGTGTAACCCTGGCCACGCTCCATTGGGAAGTGTTTGCAGTCGTTTCCTCTTACATGGCATAGACCTCTGGTTCATTTTGAAACTATTGGACAGTGCTGAGCCAATCGCCGTTGCTACAACTCTTTTGATCGCCTCATCTAGCTCTGCCACCATTTCAAAACACGCTTGACTTCAACGTCATCTCTCTAGCCCACCCTGACTGGACCGCCGGCTGTGCGAACGTTAATGCAAACAGGATGTCCAGACTATTATCTCAGCGAAGACATCATCACTGTTTTAAACTGTGTCACATATCTCTTCCTATCTATTATACTTCTCTCCCTCTTTGCCCCCTTAAGTCCTAAAGTTACATAAAGTCCTTGACGCTAATTTTAATATAAAAAACACAGAATGCCTCCAATGAGGGAAAAGGGTGTTAACAGGCTGTTTATAAGTCAGTCTGTGCAAAGTATACCCTACTAAGCCTCAAAGATGTTTGGGTTTTTTGTTATGGTTCCTGGCACATCTAGAATGCGGGGACAATAGCTTAAAGTCAGTCAATAGAGTTACCGTCTTTCAGATGGTTTATCTTAACGTTGGAGGGCGGCCAAGCACTGAGTACAATGCATACCCGCTCATGTTTTCCAGTATGTGGGTGTGTGCGTGGGAAACCGTTGTTGAGACAGCTGACTATGCAATACTAGAAATACACTTTGGAACTGTAACAATCAACACCCCCCATCCCTGCCACACAACCCTCTCCTCAGCCCAGACCCAGGCCTATACTATTGCTCTCACACACACACATATAGGCCAGGTGCCAGTAACCTCTCTACCACATATTCATGTGAACGCTAGTAGCAGTCTCGTACAAAGATATAGATGGATCCGGGATTCCTACCTCTGCCCACTCTATCATTCCTTTTGATTCTCATGATATCAGCAGGTAAGATCGTTTTCATCCAGGGTGTGGTCAGAGGAGTTGGTTTACACAGCGTGGTTGTGTGTCTCTGAATTCATTGTGTTTGAACAAACCGGTTTAATATTGTTGTGACACCGCTGCCATGTAGTCACATATAATGATGTAGTGTTTTAATGCTTCTGTTTTATTCTGATGGACCTGCTTCAGTAGCACATACCATAGCTGTCCATTTATGACAGACATCATGTTCAGATGTTTGTTATTACTCTGAGACTAGAAGCCAGCAAGGCACTTAGCCACCATTAGCCATAGTTAGCCACCACCTACTGTATTTACAATCAATCTGAGAAAAGAGTTTTTTTTTTTTTTTGTGCATATCCTGTCTGTCTAAGGAACATTTGAGATAAACAGAACTTTTTTTATATTATGTACTATTTCTTTTTTCCTCTTGCTGTTTATATTATTATTATTATTATTATTATTATTATTATTATTATTATTAATAATAATATTACAATAATCATGTAAATACAAACATACACAAACAGGATACCATTTTATAACATGTTAGGTTTATTCTGGTTGATTGGCGCAGTATCAGCAGTGAACCTTGAGGGGGAGCTGTTCAAGGATCTGATGAGGGGCTACGACAAGACCGTTCGGCCCATGGAGAAGAGTGGTGACATCACACAGGTGCAGATTAAGATGACCCTAACCAACCTCATCTCTCTGGTGAGTCGAATAAAGTCATTGGGAGACGCCTCTGCGATGCGTACCCCGGAGGTGCTGAGAGGCATTCTGAATAAAACATGTCTGTCCGCAGAATGAAAAGGAAGAAGCGCTGACAACCAGCGTCTGGATAGAAATGGTAAAACAAAGGAACTTATTCGCCTTGCTTATTGCAGTGAATAATAAGATCTATGTAAATAAAATACAGAGACAAAGTGTACTTCTGCATGTGTAGCAATGGTGTGACTACAGGCTGAGATGGGACCAGCCTCCTAGGTCCACTCTGTATGGAATGCTCACGTCTCAGCTCCGCGTGCCCTCCAAGAGAATTTGGCTGCCGGACGTCGTTATAGAGAACAAGTGGGTTTGCCATGAGAAGGCATAGCTTAAAGATGTAGTGTGTGATTGAGACAAGGGTCCCTGTACCTCACTCACACACATAGGGACGCACTCTGTCCAAACATTCAATCTTACACACCATTCCTTTAACATATGCGATTGAGACTTACTTGCTCACTCAACCCCCATTGTGGCCATAATTACAAACGACTTCAGCAGACCACAGTTTATATATCACATCAGGTTATTTAAAGGTTATGTGGCGCTCACATGGTGCATGGCATGCAACCGATGTATGTCTTTCTGTGCTGCCTCCTGTCTAGCGTGGATGGAAACTTCGAGGTAGCGCTGTACTGTAATGCACTGGTGTCTCCTGATGGCTGTGTGTATTGGCTGCCTCCAGCCATCTACCGCAGCGCCTGCGCCGTCACTGTCAATTACTTCCCCTTCGACTGGCAAAACTGCAGCATGGTCTTTCGGTGGGTAACAGCATGTGATGCTCACGGCAAAGGTGCTACATACTGCCATTCACAATCAGCATATCCTTCACTCACAACTACATACTTTGATTATTTTTCATGTTTACAGTAGGAGATCATCATTGGGCAATTGTTTCATTATGACATTAATTATATAATTTTCCCTACAACAGTATTTTCCATACATTATTTTACCTAGGCTGTAATGTATTACTTTATTGAATACATATGTATGTATTTATGCTAACATCATATATGTACATTCCTAAGCAATAAGTGGCATGAAGTAGCCTGGCTCCGCCCAACTCTCAAATAAATGTTTGCTGAGATAGTCTGGAAACCCTGTTTGCTTTAACATTTGCACGGCCACTCTGGATGGTGGACCAATCAGCGACCGGGGGGGGGGTTAGTCACTGAGTGCAGTGACATTGAAGTCCAGCACTTGTTTCAAATGGTGATAGAGCTAAATAGATCTACGCAGTCTATGAGGTCTACTCCTCAGAGACTGTAAACAATCGCAAATTGAGCGTGGCCTTTTCAAGTGAATTTTGGGTGTGGTTACATCAAGCTAGGCTTGTTGTGATATTGGGTTTCTCCTGTGCACAAGCTCCCAGACGTATAGTGCCAATGAAGTCGAGCTGGTTCTGAAAAAGGATGATAACCAGACGTGGGAGTGGGTGGACATCGACCCACAGGCTTTCACGGGTATCAGTACCTCCTCCACACGCCCGACATATGGGATGCTGCATATTACATTTGCTCCCTGTATCCCAGGAATATACTGTGTTGCTATTACGCTTTCCAACCATGTGCTCTTGGCAGAGAATGGAGAGTGGATCATCAAACATCGGCCAGCTAAGAAGGTGGTAAACAATAAATACACCAAGGATGATCTGGAGTACCAGGAGCTTGTATTCTTCCTCATCATTCAGAGAAAGCCCCTGTTCTACATCATCAACATCATCTCTCCCTGCGTGCTATTCTCCTCCCTCGGCCTGCTGGTATATTTCCTCCCAGCTAAAGGTGACTGTCAGATAGTGACTGTGATGTACAGACGACGTCCATAGGTGCGTTCAGGCTGGGGCGAACGGAGGCAAACGTTCACGGCAAACGCGTTTGCTTTGAACATGACATTTGAAAGTTTTGTGGAAACATTTCAAAATGATTAGAGTTTATCCTACCTCCTCAAACTGTTTGCGGCGAACTCAAAGCAAACGGAAAACTGTTTGAATATGTTCACGAACGTTTGCAAATGTTTGCTAAGGTCGCCAACTCTGAACGCACCTCAGCTTTCTCTAGGACAGTGGTTCTCAAAGTGTGGGTTGAGACCCCTCATGGGTCACAGGGTGATTATGATGGGTCGCAAGTTAATAAACATTTTATATGATTGATTTTATTATAATGTATCTAGTTTTATGAAATACCTATTTTGAATTATTTAAACATTTAAGATTTGACCATTAACAAGCCATGGTTAATTTCCATGTCATTAGATAACTGAATGTTTTTGCTGAAATTGGCAGCTGGTGGTCAGAAGTGTCCAATGTCCATCGCCACTCTTTTGGGACAGACTGTGTTCCTCTTCCTTATTGCCAAGAAGGTTCCGGAGACATCTAAGGCTGTGCCATTAATCGGAAAGTAAGACATCATATCATCAATAATTCACTACTGTGACTGTGAATATGGTTGTATATATTATATCTACCACTTTCAATCTGCAGGTATCTAATGTTTGTGATGTCGGTAACCACCATGGTGGTCATGAACTGTGTGATAGTTCTCAACATATCCTTGAGAACCCCAAACACCCACAAGATGACAGACAGAGTGCGCAGGGTGAGACATTGCTCTGAATGGAATGTCAGCTGTTAAAGCCATCGTCTAAACAACAGTAACTATTTTAACGTGAGGTATTTGCCTTGGGCTTACCCTTTGACCCCGTGTCCTCATCAGATTTTTCTCAACATCCTGCCTCGCCTATTGAGGATGCAGATGCGGCCCTGGGTACCTGATAATAACAGGACCCCCGAGACGGGTAACGCTCCCAACCCAGAGGGCAACAGCACACTCCCGTTCCCCCGTAGGCGGCGTAGCTCCATGTGCCTCATCGCCAAGGCAGAGGAATACTTCATGAAAACGGCTCGGTCGGAACTCATGTTTGCCAGACTAAAAGAGCGAAGCGGGCTGATGAAATCCGTGTTCGAGAAGTTTCGTAAGTGTTGGAGCTTACACATCAGGGTCTACCCCTGGTGTGAATGTGTGACGTTCACGTTTGCTCCTCTTGGCTCCCAGATGAAGGTCTAGAGGGAGGCACGGCGGAACAACTGGCTGCCAGTCTAGCAAAAGCCTGCCCAGAGCTGCAGCAGTGTGTATCCTCCTGCAAACACATTGCCCTGACGACGCGACAGCAGAACCACTTTCAGAATGTAAGTATCACTTCCTTTACAAAGGGAAACGCTGGAGAATTATTGTACTATATATAGACCCACCAGCATTAACTGTATCTAACCTACAGGAGAATGAAGAGTGGTTCCTAGTTGCCCGGGTGATTGATAGACTGTGCTTTATTGTCATGGCATCCGTTTTCTTCATTGGCACCATTGCGATCTTCCTGATGGGACATTTCAACCAGCCACCCTCCACGCCTTTCCTAGGGGACCCCAAAAGCTACCTGCCTCCACCAGACAATCTGTCATATGCTACTGAGAATGGGATCGGAGCAGGCCTCCAGTGAAGTTCAATTTGACTCGTTTTCTCGTTGACCATAACTTGTCTTTCATATAATGCCCATTCATGTTCGTAGATTGCTCAATAAAATTAACATCTGAATTGTTTTGTGTACTTCACGGTTGACATCCACATTGGTAGAGTAGTTAAATGTGGCAATTTGAATGTGGCATGCCTTTGAAGTTCTCCGTGTGCCTTCTCGAGGGCAGCTTATCAAATGACCTAAAGCGATCCTCCTTTTCTGCTTAGAGCTACTGTTAAAACCCACATTACAAAAGTTTGGGCATTAAACACATTCGGCTGGCATTCCTGCCCGCTCCTCCCACCAACTGCTCACACACTGTCATGCTCTCTGCCCATCCCCCTACATCCACATGCACTGGTGTGCCACACATACACACATGGTGGCCACTGAAGTGGAAATGTGGGGTTCTAGGGGAACTATATAACCCTTTAAAGGGTATAAGGATTCAGACAAGACTTTATGGTCTGTAGTTTGATGTTGTGATGGCAGTTGTCTCTGCCATTGCATTTGCTAGCCATGTGTGTGTGTCACCTGTTTGGGGGCATGCGAACAGTGACCATCCCCACCAACAGCCTCACAACACAGACATTGCCCCTCTGCCTGATCCCCACCTCGGGAAAACAGGACTTCAATTACATGACTGACTGATGCTTTTCTGCCTCAACAAAAGGCAGCTCTGCCTGGTTGTGATGGCAACAGAGTTGTGAAGGGGAAAAGAGGGGTGCAGAGCCTGTAAGAGGTGTGGTTTTGTGTGAGAAATATCCTGACACACACACACACACACAGAGAACGAAGTGAATCTGCATATACACGCTAGTCGTACTGCATGAATACTCACATAAACTCAGTGGAGTACAGAAGACTTCTCCTAGTTCCTCGTGAGTAATCAAGACTAAACCGCTTCCCAGTGTTTTTTGTATAAACTAGCTTAAACCTGACCTTTTATTTAGATGCCTGACCACAAAGGGTAAGACAGCATTCAATGTTTCATTGTGCCGTTTCCAAGAAGAATACATACAGTACAATATATATGAAGCAATAGAGGGAGAAGAAGGTAAGAACTATGTCCTTATTTGTCTGATTTAAGGACACCAATAAAATAATCCAGCATGTGCTAGTTTACATGACTAAATGTGTTGACTGCATTGGAATCCTGTGATTGAACTTTGCGTTGAGAATGTATTTTTCTCATATTTGAATGCAGGATAAGGACATTGTCTTTGTATACAGATGTCCAGCCTTATAATGAATCACTACATAATGTATTAGTACATATGAGACATAGAGTATGAACCTTTTATAACATTAGTCAGTACATGTCTCAGAGCATTTGCATTTATTCTCAGTTAAAATGAAGTGATGAAACTGTTCCAATATAAACAAAAGTATGTATCATAATAAAATAACAGCAAAATGAGAGCCATATCATATTCAAATGTGCGCTTAGCTGTTGGACATGTATTGGGCTTTATTCCAGACCATGTCAGCAGTGACCAATCAGCCACTTCCCTTTGGTCAGCTGGAAAGAGAGAAACACATACAAATGGTGTTAAGAGCATTGAGCAACCCACCTGGGAACCTGCCTCGACACAATGCACCATCCCACCAAGCAGGAGCATGTTCCGGGCTGGGCAGGGACTTGATGTCCATGTTGGACACAGTCAGCCACCTGCACATCACAACTAGACCAGAGCTGCAGGGTGAGAATAATGTGTAAATGATAAATGGACTGCATTTTATACACCACTCAATGCGCTGTGCAGGAGAGCCTCACATTCTCCCATTCACACACACATCCATACACCGACGGTGATTGCTGCCGTGCAAGCGCTACCTAACCACTGGGAACAGTTAGGGTTGGGTGTCTTGCTCAGGGACACCTTGACACTTGGTGAGGAGTTAGCCGGGATTGAACCAGCGACTTCTGAATCACCTGTCGCCCCGCTCTACCCAGTGCGCGCGCCACTGTCGCTGAGCTGCAGTAAGAATGGAATGTCAGTACAATGGTTTCTTCTTCACAAATTCAACAAATTAGGCCTAGTGTAGTGTATACTTATGGCCAGAGGGGGCAGACTGTATGAAATATGGGTTTCCACCATAAACACACTGCATGGGGCATGGAGCATGTGATCATCTTTAATAGCACCTATTTTACATTTTCATCTTCTATTTTTACAGGGCCGCAGTGTGTTCCTAGAAAGATCTTCAATATCGCCAGTGGAGGCAGCAGAGAGCAGCTGTTTGTGGCTGTGGAAGGTAAAGTAGGCCTATCGGTGTCTCTCATGTCCGTGTTCTTCAAACACTCAAAATAAAGAGCAAATCATAACTTTCCCCTCCCTGATTCTCTCACATTCCACTTTTGTGTCCCTGCGGCCAGAGAGTTCTTGTCTGTGCCTTCAATGTTGTGGTCCTGCTCGGTCCAGTTCCCTGCAAGGATTCGACAGCCAAGGGGTGCCGGTCTTCTATTTCAAAAGACCCTTTAGGGTAGACGCTTGCTGTCTGTGCTGCTGTCTTATGGAGATCAAAGCCTACAGCCCGCAGAAGCATCTCTTCGGCGTTGTGCACCAGAGGTCGGCCATGCTGAATATACTTTGGTTTCATTCATGGCCCCCCCCCACCCCCCTTATACATTAACAAAGTGGTGTCTTAATTAAAAATATACAAGTAAGTAAAGTAGTGAGTAAGTAAATAAATTGAATGATCTATTCTGCAGCTACACACACTACAGTAAAAAGCTACAATATTGACATAATGAGAACTTAACAGCCGTAGTATTCTATAGACATTCTCAGACTGGGCAGCTCATTGAGGTTTTTTCCATTCCTGTTTCACCTGTAGACTCACCACGACACTTGAAACGTCTAAACATTGAATGTAGGCCCTGGGCCACCATGTTGAAAGAACAGAACTATAAATAGCAAGAACATTGCCCCCTGCCCCACCACCTCAACAGGCATGTCTAAAATATCAAATTGGGGAGTCAACACAAAACAGCTGTCTGCCTCAACCCACATAAAAACAGACCTGTAGGAATGTGGTATTGTTGTCAGTGGAAAAATCAGTTTGTCTGCCAGTCTCACTTGTTCTTATTATAAATACAAATATGACGGCTAAGTTGGGTGACAATACATGTGCGGGTTGCATGTGGGCGTGTGCGTGTGGGTAATAATAGTATTTCTAATGTATTTTATTTGTTTCTTACTTTGTTTCCATAGAAGATAATTACATTTTACAATTTTTTTTTATAATCTAGTTTTAATACAGTTGTCTTACAGTTCTATACTGTATGTTTGCAAAAATTCCGTTTAGACCCATCACTTCTCTAAAGCACCTCAGGCCTCTCCTGTCACATGACCCAGATTTGACTTGTGAATGACTTCTGAATGTTGTGCAAGTTGGCAGCAACACCCAAATAAAGCTGAAATTAACTGGCAGAGGTTTCAGTGATGATAGAGCAATAAGTTATGTATATAAACGTTCTCTCAATTGTTCTAGAATAGTGATGTGTGAAGTGGCTGCAATATTGTTGATGGTGTGCTCATGTAAGGAGATTAATATGTTCAAGTTAATAGCAGTGGTGTATTGAATGTGTTTGCATACCTAAGATAGTTATGTTAAAGTTAATAGTGTATTGAATGTGTTTGCTTACGTAAGATAGTTATGTTAAAGTTAATAGCAGTGGTGTATTGAATGTGTTTGCTTACGTAAGAAGATAGTTATGTTTAAGTTAATAGCAGTGGTGTATTGAATGTGTTTGCTTACTTAAGAAGATAGTTATGCTTAAGTTAATAGCAGTGGTATTGAATGTGTTTGCATTGTCTGACTTGGTAAACAGGTGGAGCATGTTCACCCCGTTACTGGAAGTGTGCGACTCAGAAGGAAGGCCGACACTTAGGATCCAGGGCTCCTGCTGTCCGTGCCGCTTTATCTCCACCCAGGAATATCAGGTTACTACTCATAATGAAAACATGCATGGTGAGAAAACTGATAGTAGCATTACATGCTATGGTTCCATGTGCTCTTGTTCTTCCACTTTTACCAAACAATATAAAAGATAAAGGTGCTTATATTGTCACACACACATAGCAAGATTTGTTCTCTGCATTTAACCCATCCCTCAAGGGAGCAGTGGGCAGCCGCTGTGCAGCGCCCAGGGGCCGACTCCAGATGCCAGTGTCTCTGGTCAATGGCACTGACTGGAGGGTGAACCTAACATGTTTTTGTACTGTAGGTTGTCTCAATGATTGGTGAGAATATTGGCAAGATATGGAAGAAATGGCCTGGCTTTGATGATGAATGTAACAGGGACCATGAGTACTTTGGAATGGAGGGTGAGTTATATTTCTGTAGGTCTCTCTACAGACAAATCTCCCAGAGTAATTCCATTGATGTTAATTGTAGGTTTGACATTTTACTTAAAAAGTACCATTTCTCAATGTATTTCAACCCCATAGTCCCGTTAGACATGGAATCACCAATGAAACTGCTCCTGTTGGCTGCAACATTCCTACTGGTAAGACATTGTAAATAAATAATAATGTCTTAATGATTTAACAGTTTATTTGCAAATCAAATGTAATTTAATGAGCATGACAACTACAAAAGCCATGCTCGCACTCTCAGCCCGTTTCATTTCCATTTCTCTGTAGAACCACATGTTCTTCGAGATGAGCTGAAAATGACAACCATCAACTAAGATTTTTCATTTATTTTTGTGGAGTTGCACACCCCAAGTTTAATGACTGATTTGGCTATAATGGAAGTTTCCATCACAAACAAGATTATTGCAAGGACTCCTTACAATAGAATGTGATGCTAAAACCAGGTTAGAGCAGCAGATGCATACTTGACATTTATTGCTGTAATCCATCAGGTGTACATCAGACTGTGCATATCCTCTTTTTGACACACCTCCCAGCACCACATATAGCCATTCCAACCAGAACTGAAAAGCTCTTCAGTTATTCCGAGGGTTTGACAACACTGTCACAGGAAGGACAGGCAGAGTCCAAGGTCCTGACCCACCCTGCTTCATCTCCTGGTACAAAACACTAATTTCACATCAGCATATTGGGGCTCCTGTGCTGCCTGCATAGGGAGATGTCCCAGCAGACCTTGTTCCATGGAGGTAAGACAGACTGACAGAAGGAGAGCCCTGCCTCAGCCTCCAGGCCAGGCACAGTGATATAGGCAGCTTGGCAGTCTGCACTTGCACAAACACCAGGATGGTCCCCCACCCTTTTCAGATTCAATGTTCATGTCAATTATGGAGAATTGCTTTGCATGTCGATTCTGAGAGACTCCAGTTTGTATAAATATATTTTATACAATAATATTTCCAATAGAAATGACCAAAGGCTTTGTACAGTAGTTAAATATATCACTATAATAAAGTAAGTTCCACTTGCTGCTACTCTGTTCTGACATATGTACTTTGACCACATTTATCTGAAAGAAGTGCAATTGTTACACAATAAAATGTTAACCATTTGCATCCCAGATTAGATTAGTTTTGTCAAATACACAACAGAATTTGGCCAGAACATCAAACTGTACCCCTCCCTCTAGTGGCAAGTAAGACAACTAACAGTTTGCATTAAAATCTGTGGTTAAAAATCTCTTCTGGTTATTTAAAAAGGAGAAAATATACTTCCTTCTTCTTCATAGGTTGATTTCATCTTATCTTCAAAATCAGTTCCAATGGTTACCATACATTAATGGCAAGAAGGAATGCTTTCTTGGCTCCTGTCTTTGTGTTGAACAGCACAAATCCATGCAGGATTTCCCTGGACTCCTCATTGGCCAATTCACCACAGACGTCTAAACACAGCAAGAGACAAACATCAAGGAAATGAGACATCTAGCCAAAGAAATGTGGATAAATACCTTGATGAAAAATTCCTAGGCGCTTCTACTGAAATCGATATACTCTAGTGTTCCCCATTCCTTGTCCTAGAGGGCCGCTGCCCTGCATGTTTTAGATGTCTCCCTGCACAGGTGATTCAAATTAAAAGCTTGATATCAGGATTCTAACCAACCATTCATTTGAATCAAGTGTGTTGGAGCAGGGAGACTAGTGTCTAAAACAGTGGTCCCCAATCCTGGTCCTGGAGGGCCGCAGCCCTGCATGTTTTAGAGGTCTCCCTGCTACAACACAGATGATATATTATAACGAGCTATTCATGTGAATCAGCTGTGTTGGAGCAGGGAGACCTCTAAAACATGCAGGGCTGCGGCCCCCGAGGACCAGGATTAAAGAACCCTGATATACACAATGGTTCCTACCCTTGGCGCAGACCGCTAGCGTCAGGGGCTAACGAGCACCGCTAACATTCACCAGACCATGGAAGTCTTCCCAAGCTCTGAAAGCAAAAACGGAGGCAGTAACATCCAATGTTGACAGGATGATCAAGGCTGTACTGAAACCCTCACCGATAAGGATCTCACGTTCTAGATAAAGGTATAGTCAGCTATTGCAAGCTAACTACACTGTCAAATTCACCAAACATCACCTCGCATTTCGCTAACTTACCGCTCTCTGTGCGTGTTGAAAAAAGTAATCTGATAAAGTAGTCTGATACTTCTACACAGCCCTCGCTCCGTAAATAGGAAAATAAATAGGAAAATAAAAAGTGGCGAACACCGGTCGCATCAACAAAGCCGCAGCACTACGTTTTGCTTTCAACGTGCAAGACGTTGCCGCGGAGGACTGCAGAGAAAACTGTTTTGATTTGAGCTCAAAGTTAGCAAGAGTGACTGACCATACCTTTAAAACAAGTTACCTACGCCTACTGGAGGGAGAGGGGCATAAGCCATATCATCCAATCCCCAACACACACGGTATATTATGATACACTAAAGACCGGAATACACCAAACTGGTGATGGACAAACCCAGTCACAAGCCAATTAGAGAACAGTGAAGCTGTAACGCTGCAGCATTTTAAATGGAAGAAAAAATCATTTAAAAATAAACAAAAGTATTTTCTATCAAGCTACAATTAACACAACCATCATCTTACATTCAAAATGCTGACTGAGTCGTAAATTATATCTATTGTATGAATAGATTTAAAGCACATACATTGTGTTTAGTAATACAGTATATGACAAATCCTATTCGTATTTAGGATCTTATTTTACTTACCGTTTGTTTTACTAGTATTTTATATGATCATATACTGTATGTTACAGTATATTACAGAGCTATGTTGCAGTAACCCCAGGACTAAGCATCTCAACGTCATATCAATATGCTTTTTGCTTATGGCAATAAAACACACACACACAAAGGGGATGTTTTTATATAAAATACCAGTAGAACGTTTTATACAGTAACTTTACCAAACAAGTATTAAAATATTTCAACCCAGTCTGCAACTCCAAAATAAAAACATTAGAAATAAACATTATGAATAAACAATAAAAACATTAGGCATGTTAAACATGCCCTCCATATGCTATAACACTGGTGCCCTCTTCAACATGCCAGCATCTGCAACAATGCAGCTCCGTGTTTAAATGTCTTCATGACAAATGATGTGCGTAACCACTCCCATCTCTCTTCACCAAAAGGAAGATAAGCAGAAAAAAGGAACGAGAAGTTGCAGAGACCAAAACCATGAGAGAGGGAGACATACATACTTGATGCTGTCTGTGTGTGTCTTGTACTCCATGATGGTGTTGGGAGGCAGGTTGAGGACCCTGCGCAGGGTGTCTCTGATGCGGCCTGTGGTGGCCTGGTCACTGGCTGTCTTGTTCCAGATGGAGATGATGTCCTCCTGGGAACATATGTGGACAACTTAGAGAGGAAACAGGGAAATTGTGCTTTTGGAAAATATATACCTTTATTTCGACTGACTTCTTCTATAATTTTGGGACTTCTGTTAATATTTCTAAACATGCTGCAAGTTCTCATACTGATCATTAATCACAAAGTAATGTCTGGCATGAAGTAATCCCGTTGGTATTTGATGATGAACCAGCATACTGGCATCTTTACTGTTAGTGTATTCTCAAGTTATATGGGTTGAGGGAAAAATAAAACAGTTTCCAGTTCATCAGGTTCTGTGAAGTAGATATTATCTCATGCAAGGCACTCTGCATGCATTTTATATTGAGGGGAGAACGCTATAGATCTGATCTCAACAAAAGGTCAATAGTGCTTTACCTAGAGTAGACCCTACCAAACTACCCACTGAGGTACTGCATTAGTTGTATTTGGCTACCTGAAAGCGTACAGACACCACCGCCCCACAGATCTCCTCGCCCACCATAAACTGCTCCCCCAGCATAGCAAGGATCAGGTTCTCCCAGCAGCGAGACGCCAGGCCTTTCCTCAAACGGATGATCCATTTACCACCCATCTTGTTGGCATCGTCCTGAACATACACAGAGAGGTTGTACAGTCAAGTGCATCTGAAGTGAAGCCACTGTAGATCGATTGAGGAAGCTACTGTCATTTTTATCTGTTGAAGCCTTATATTTGACACACTAAGCGCATATTGATGCTGAATAAAAGTGTAATAAGTCTGAAAACTACATTTCCGCCAAGATGAATAGCATTAATGTAATGTCGACTCGCCAACAGCAGGTGGGTAATGTAGAACTATGAATGGTCATGTTATGCTAGGCTCCAAAATATACGTGGAATATCGCTGCCGTGTATTAAAATCGAATGCCTATTAAATAGTTAAGGATTGCAATAGTATGTCTTAAATTTATATAGATGATTAATGTTTTAGGTAGAATGTGAGGTTAATTATTAGACATCATTTTTATTCACTCACTAGAATTCAAACAAACAAAATATTTACCAAGATGTATGTAGAAAACAGGAAGAGACTTTACAACTACTTTACAGTGAACAATACAAATTAAGAAAAGGTCTCCACCTCCCACATGGGTTTAATGCCTTCTTTGAAGAGGTGAAAGTCACTGTGGCCTGATAGGTCACCTGGTCGGATCATGTGACTGTAGAAACGCCAGAACTGCTCAACCTTAAAAGGTAAAGGGTAAACAATTACAGTACATTACAAACAGTAATTGCATTCAAATTTAAATACATTTTAAAACATGGGAATGTCCCATCTTTTTGATCAGTGCCATTTAAACATATCCTCAATGTTATAAAGAGAGAGTACAGTACGCATGTCAACCAACCGAGGCAAAGCTGCCAATCTGTTTAATGTTCTGTTCATAGGTCTGGGTGCTGGCTGGTCTTCCCGGGGTACGTCTGGAGTACCAGAACGAGTAGTTGTATTGAAGGGGATGCTCACCTACTCCTGGCACTGCCAGCTGGACACAACACAGACACGTCTTGGATTACTATCAGAAACTACAGACTAGAATGAGTGGCAATGAGGGCCCTCTAGACGTCAAACTCACTTTCTTCTTGGCAGTAAAGTGAGTTTTGTCCTCATCTTCCGTTTTTTCCTTCTCACTGTCTTTCGTTGAGCCTTGATCCTGGTCTCCACTGTCGTCATCTTTCAGACTGAACCAGTCAATGACAGCACATATGTTGACCTTTAAAAACGGATGCAATTTGTCTTGCATAATCACATTTCCTCATGTGTTGCAATGCTATAACGGTCTATGTGGGGTCGTTTTAGTTCAAACACACGGCGCCTCGCACTTACAGTGCAACTGACAAAGCAGTAGACTGTCCCGCGGCGTGTCTGCAATACGTCTGACCTGATCGTGCCTTTCTGCCCTATAGCCTTTCAGCAACAGACACTCCGAGGATTCATCAGCGGTATACAGGGCCTGGAATCCTTCTGCCATTACTAAACTATAGTTATAGATATAAGGCCTTATTTATTTGCATTCCCTATCCATCAATTAACGATTGTTCGGCTTTCTCAATCATGACCGTGCCTGACAATCAACACGCACATGCACGAAAGGACCTCAGACCATGCACAGCAGCGAAAACAGACCCACCTCCCTCCATAAACATAACGCAACGCACGAGCTTGCTTTACGATCATTTGCATTTGCGACAGTGTACACATTGTCTGCCAATACGCAAGTAAATACTTAGTTACTCACGCGTCAAATTTGTTGTTCATTATTTTCTAGGTGGGAGCCTTGAAGTCTGCCCGACCACAGCCTTCTGGATTCCGCTGGAATGGCGGCGCGCACAGTCGACGGAAATGTACGCGCATACCAATTGGTCGGCGCGTTTAGCATTAAGATTTATGAGGACAAATTATTAAATGTTACGATCACGCTGAATATCAATATTTTTTTCACTGTAAGGCAGCTAATGGTGAAAATATATGAATAAAGAGAAATCACGACAAATAAACAACAAACGAACGCACAATGTGTTATGGGGACTTTATTTAAATGTATTAACATACTAATTGCGTGGGCCTAGTGGAACAACAAAGTAACACATGCTACAAATAAAGTAAAACATCTAAACTTAATGTTTAGCCATCCGTTTCATGACAGCCACAACCTAAACCTGCAACAGCACCTGTCAGCAGCTATCAATCAGGAACATCTTGAGGAATGAGGAAACAAATATTTTTGCCAAATGTTACATCATGAGTCAGACACACAACTGCAACTATGCATAATTTTGCAATCTGCAAAAGTACTTGTCCTCCTTCATTTTTTGGTCTGATATGCTGGTTTCTGCTATAGTGTGTCTATCTAGTAGCAGAAAATGGTCATGTACTTTAAATTAGTCTTATTTCCTCATGTATGTACAACCACTTCAGGCAATGAGTCATCCGACTCTGAGCCCTTTCTTATCTAAATGATATACTACTATACACTGAGTTGAAGATACCCTGTCAAGAGACGGGGTATTTATCCTAGCATTAGGGTACACTTGGTAATGGATGCACTGTGGAAGGGCGTGGCCTCGCGTGGTGTGCTCTCTCTCGCCCCCTCGGCCTCGTGAGAGGGGCCTTTGTGCTGAGCCAGCCGGGGAGAGCGGCGACGGCCTTCTTCAATGGCCGCTGTGTGCCAGTGAGCCAGACCCCCCCCCCCCCCTTGTCATCATTCATTAGCAGCCCTGCCCACCGCCGACCTCTTAACGTGCTAATCCACGCTCTCTCTCTCTCTGTGTGTGTGTGTGTGTGCGCGTGCCTGCCTGTCTTCTCAGCCAACAGTTGGAACAAGCCATGTGCACTGCACTGCACACACTCAGTGTGGTGCTTTACAGTGAACCACAGAGAGAGGGTGGATAGGAGGCCTGGCTCTTTCATCTTGAGCCAAGAAGGAACAGAGACACCCCAGCCTCGCGGCAGTAGCATCAGCTCCGCGCCTACGGCTAGCGTTGCATCACGGAGATGTGAGAGGCCTGCAGAGACAAGAGACGTTAAGGCAACGTTAACCTTTAACGCTGCCCGTGTCCGCGCTGATGGCTAACAACCGCTATAACACAACTGACCTCTTGAATGGCTCCGCCCAGCCTCTCCTGACTCTTCAGCACCTTCCTGTAACACAATCGCATCCTACTTCATGTACTCTCAATGGAATCAACGCATAATACGGTGTGCGTGTCCCGTATCTCTGCCACTCTATACTGTGAAGGTAGTGTCTACCTTCTAGCTAGTGATAGTGGTGTAATGGTGCTGACCTGTGTACTCTGCGCTCCACGGTGAGCGTAAAGCGGCCAGGGCAGTCAGGTTGATACGTGGAGGGCATTATGGTGTAAGCGCCAGTAGGCAGACAGCATTCCAGGCTGACATCCTGGGTGTAGCAGTGAGGAACGCAGCTGGCTACAGGAGCCTCATCTCTGGCTACAGAGGGCTCAAACGCCCCCTGTGGGACACGGATGGTACATACTGTGGTGAGATTATTGGAATCACCACACGTGTGTACACACGTGTAACGTGCCTCTAAATAATGAGACATCCCTTATTTAAAAAGAACCACTTCCACGGGAGGTGCAGCATGCTGCTTGGATGAAAGACACATGCTCCCATGTGCACGCAATTGTAGAATCACTTTGCCCCCTAATGGCCAGCAATGCACATTGCAGCTCTGGATAAAGACCATTCCACATAAAAAATAAGAACATCTAATAGTATAAATATTGTAAATGTTAACAAAAAATAATACATATAAAAATACATGTTAGATGCAAATCAAGTCTAACATCTTGGGTAAAAATGCATTAACTTTGTATTTCTAGTTGTTGCTGGTGAATAACCTTGTGTGACGGGTGGGGGAAGTGTTAGATGTCTAAAGTGAGACCCAGTGAGCGTGACCGACCTTGTAAACATGGAAGCCGATGGGGTGCAGGTCAGTGTCAGGGCGTAACTGGCGCAGGGTGATCCTGACGTTGGCTCCCGCTACGCCTGCTGGCTCAGCACACACGCTGAGAGGGAAGCCAGGGTTCTCCCAGTGAGAAGGGAAGTTGCGACCTCCCCCAGCGCTGCTTCCCACTGCCCAGGTTCCCTGGACGGAGCTGCTCTCCCAGGCTGCTGCTGACGCCAGGGACAGCGACGGCCAGGGGCTTTTTAGGGAACTGGGGAAAACACAGCATGGTTAAATGTTACACTAAACAAGACATCCAGAAACCATGGAGGCATCTGACACAATATCTTTTAAATGTAGTCCATTACAGTTACCGGACTCAAATTATAATCGGGAACGGCATTTTTGGGTAACCTACATTTTGTAACATATTCTGATTATTTTACATTAGATTACTTCACGCCTAAACATTGTTATTTGAAATGCCACCCAAGGCAATTAACTTCATTGGCGCGCCAAATCGTGTTATTTATGTGACCGATTATGTTACTCAGGGGATCAGAAAAAAGTAGGACTTGATTTCAATTATTTATTATTATATTATTATAGATGTTTGATTCTTTGTTCCACTCTCAACTGATTGTTTCATTTTATTTTGTATATATTTCTCAGATAAAATGTTTATTTCAGTCAACTGGTTTATATCTATATATTTGCTATGTAAGATGTCCTTGAGTGTTTAGAAAGGTGTCCAAAATAAAATTATTATTATTATTATTGTTGATTGATTGATTGATGTTAATGAAAGGTTAATAAGAGAACAGCTAATTGTTTTAAGCATTTTTCTTCTACCAACTCTCCTTTTAAATGTAGTAGTCCTAGAAGGAGTCCAAATAATCATCTCATAAAAAAAAACAACCCTTCAATCTGATTCCACTATATTAGCTGGTAACTTCCCAACCCTGGACACATGTCAAGAGACTACAGAGTTAAGAACGTACTTTTTTGAATGGGGCAATAACACCCCACTGGCGATGTCTGACGTGTGTAGATGCCAAGGTTAATAACAATGTTCTATTCAGTGTCATAATAATGAATTGGATCTGTCCACGTTGAGCTCCTTTGTCAATTGTCTTTGTTTTGAGCTTCATACACTGACGCACCACAGAATGATGTCATCAGTGGGTGTTGGCCTTTACACTTTCGTTACACAGCCCGATTCAAGGATGTCTAAACAAATGAGCACTTTACCAATAAACAATAAAGCTTTGAATTGCCATTTGCACAGGTACGTTAGATTTATTGTGCATGCTGTAGCTCGTGGAGGCCGCTATTTCTTAAGACGTGTGCAGTATTGGTAATATTATTAGCAATGCTGACCAAAACAATGGGCAGGGGAAAGACTATGACAGAGACTCAGAGAGTGAGATATTTAAAAGAAAAAAGGGTCTGTGTGGTGTTTTGGAGTGTGTTTTTTCCTCTTTGGCACTGGAAAAATGCTGTTGTGGAAGTGTGCCTTGTGAGTGGAGATGCACACAGGCCTGTGAGCATCATGTGAGTACATCTCCCAAAACCCCGGCAGCTACTGTATTGTCACCCTGTTCACAGTTGCCATCTGAACAGCGCTTGGCCTTTTCACACATTTACGTTCCACATTAGATTGATGAGAAAATGTACCTGAATCCGTCAAAAGTCATTCTGTGTGTAGGCTTTTAGCAGCGCATGTAGCAGCTCAGTGACTGTTACCTGAGGCCTATGGGTGCGGAGGAGAAGACCCTGATGACAAAGCTAGCCTCTGCTCCTGGTAGGAAGGTGCTGGGGACCAGGAGGTGGTAGCCAGGCTCCAGGTGGCGGTGGACTATCACCTCCCTCTCATAGGCGTGGCAGCGTGTGGAGGCACTGGGAGGCTTGTTCAACAGCCGGCTCAGGTTCAAGTGCTTTCTCTCCACCTTGATAACATCACAGACAGCCAGGTCACACCCATGTTAATGTGTTGTACGTTGAGAGAGGTACAATAGCAAATTCACAGAAAAGCATTCATTTTAGTTTCTGTACACAAAATAAAAATAATAATACTAGCAATACATCCTCTCATTTGAAGTGTGTACATTACTATATTTCACATATAATAACATGAGCGGTCATCCAGTGTTACAAACCTTCCACATGTGGAGAGCAATAGCATGGTACTGCTGGCTCTTTGGGCTGTTGCTGACCTCTAGTGGTCGTTGTGTGTACTGTTCGGTCCTCTTGTGCTTCTTATGCTGTAACAAGGATACCAGCACCTCTCCCCGCTCTCTCATTTTAAGCCAGAATTTGGGGTTATTGCCATAACTACTACTGTTGCGGCAACCACCGGCAGTGCAGCCTTTTACCCACTGACCAAACATCTGATTTCTGTAAGGCAGCAGATTCCCTATTGAAGATAGCAGTTGTCAAGGACCAAACGCAGTAACTAACAACAATAAACAATAAATCATAAATTGTTAGGTTAAAACTGAACTTTATCCTCGTAAGAACTTTACCCGTATAGATGCTCTTTAACTGCCCCTGCTCATTGATGGGGTATCCCACAGTGACATCATCAAACTGGGACAAGAATTCTGATTCGTCCAACCAGAACTCGCCTTCTTCTGTCCTGGCCTGCAGGTCCCTGGCACAAGCAGGTTCCACAGAGCTCCAGCCTGCCCCACTGCACTCGGGAGGAGGGGGGGGGGGGGGGGGGGGGGGGGG